>PVIU01031904.1:0-14234 GCA_004026605.1 Ondatra zibethicus
GGCCTTGGACTTCCAACAGGGCAGGGCACCATGCCCTCTTTCAAGGAAGAAGGGGGAGGGAGGAGGGGTGGGGGGTAGTGGGAGGGGACCGGGAGAAGGGGAAGAAAGGAAAAAATTTTTTTTTCATCTTTAATTATGTTCTTGAATGGAAAAAATAAAACAAAACAATGTATGGAAAAAAATAATAAAAAATAAAAAATAAAAAAAATAAAAAAAAAAAAGATTCAGCAAGGAAAAAAAAAAAAAAAAAAAAAAAAAAAAAAAACAAAAAAAAAAAAAAAAAAAAAAAAAAAAAAAAAAAAAAAAAAAAAAAAAAAAAAAAAAAAAAAAAAAAAAAAAAAAAAAAAAAAAAAAAAAAAAAAAAAAAAAAAAAAAAAAAAAAAAAAAAAGATCAGCCCAGTATGGTTGGAGAAGGAATCTGTGGATGTTGGAACATTTGTCAGAAAAACAAAATGACTCTTAAGGAGCATGAGAAGTCATGACTGGAATAGGCAGGGGCTGGGGGTGTCTTCAAGAGACTAAAAGAGACAAAGATGAAAGAAGTAACTGGTTGTTTAGTGGATTCTTCCTAACGGAGTTTCTGTGAAAGTTGCCTTCTTTGCATGGAAGAGGGCACACAGCCTGGTGGAAGCATGGTGCTAGAGAAGGTAGTCTCTTTGCATGCTCAACACAAAATGAGAACAGCAAAGTCCACACCATGAACTAAACACATGTGCTCATGATACTGTGTCCTGCATTTGGTAGTAATATCACACCAGTTGTTTAGTTTCTGTTTCTTATCATGGCCTACCTGTCCTTCAAGACCAAAAAAGATTCAATGGAGCCAGTCCCTAATGTATATAGGTAAGAACCTCTGCACTGTTTACTTAACCCCTTTTTTCCATAAAATCTCTACTTCTTATTAGAATGATACAGCAGAGGCAACTATATTTTAATTAAAAATAATATAAATTTTAAAAGAGAACACTGTCACATCTAAAATACCTGTTTACAGTATGGTTCAAATGGTTAGAACTATACTTTCTAAAATTATTCCTGGAGTCTTGGCATTCCTATACACTAATTTTATTAAAGAAACAAGACAGTGAGAAGGTGGAAGGGCAGTGTTTATGCCAGGAACTTCCTCCTTCAAATGCAAGAAGAGCATTCCAAGCAACTCATGTTTAACTTCAAGAAAGAAAGGACAAAATTCATTGCCATACATTTGAAAAAGTGGGGTCCTGCCAGATGTTTCTGAAGCAACCGAAAGAGAAATGGTGAAGCATGACAAAGTTGGGCCAATTCCATCTGTGCTTGTAGTAGACTATATGATTGATAAACATGCTAAGAATCTTCCCTGTGGTGGAGGTATATAAGAAAAGAAGCAAATTTATATATAAAGTTCCTATTCCATCTTTGAAGATTCCTGGGAATGGCTGTGTGGAAAAAATATATGTAATAAACCAGGCAGGCAGTGAGACTTGAATCAAAAGAGAAGTCACCAGGACTGCATAGTCCTGATATGTCCCCTGTGCAGTCTCAGCGTACACTCTTTGATGGGGCGTGGTGACATATGAGGCAGGAATGTCACCACAAGTGTTCACACAGCATGGTTCAGACATCTCACTGGACTTCCATGGAGCTTTGACTGAGCTCTTCATTTCCTCCGCTTACTTCCATCCCTTATTCTGCCATCTCTCTGGCTATATCAAAATATAAACATAGAGTGATATCATATTATCACTGAGCTATAGATGATACTAGGAATCCACAAGTCACCAAAAACTGTCTTAGAAATGTTAGGAACTCTGGACAGAGCCGTGTGAGTATAATCAAGAAAAAAAACATGAAGAAATGACAAAATAATAGGAGAAAGGAAAATAGCTTAGGCATATAAATGAAGCTGGGCGTGATGGCACACACCTTTAATCCCAGCATGCAGGAAGCAGAGGCAGGCATATCTCCGTGGTGTAGAGGCCAACCTGGTCCACAAAGGGAGTTCCTTTTGTAACAGCTAGAGCTGTTGCACAGAGAAACCCTGTTTCGAAACAGCCCCCTGCAAAAGAAAGAAAAAGAAATGTAAATGATTTCACCTGCCACAAAGCAGATACACACACACACACACACACACACACACACACACACACACACCTAAAAAACTGTTCTATGACATACTCATATAATAGGAAAAACTTGAGAAAATTGAATAATGGCACAGTATTCACAGGTAACATTCAGAACACTGAATTTGAATAACAGGAAAAGGATTTTGTAGGCTGAAGGCAATAGAGAGTGAAAACAGTGTCCCCACATAATTAACTTGAAATGCTTCACCCCCAAAAGGGGCAAAGAAGGTCTTGTTAGTAAAGTGTTGCCAGAGAGAAATGGTGAAATCACCACAGTGAGGACCATCAAAAAACAGGGGGAAAAGGGGATGCCATCACAGAGAAACGGGGAAACTTGAAATACAGAAAAGATAATTCCACCTTAGAGCAGTAATCAGTTTCACATACCGTTCCACAAAGCATGTACATGGTCATTCAATAGCGATGCAGGAGTCAGACATATGCTTTATGACCCGAATATGAAAAATGTTTGGTCACTTGTTTTCCAAGTGTCTTTCCCAATGCTGTTAGTGGGATTAGTGCAAAAGTGTGCTAAAAATAACAAAAATCACATCCGACATTCAGAGGTGAAGGAGAAGACCTGAGAGAATAATGCTTTCTTCTTTCATTGCCTCTAATTGGAAACTGAGTTCAAACAATGTCATCCATCTTCCCACATTTTTAATAATACCTTTTGTGAAGTTTAATGTGTTCTCTTGGGAAATAAGACCTCTGAAAATATATAATTTAAAAATTCATATTTCTAAAATTGTGTTAACCTCAGGAAGATTGAAGTTCACTTTAATTAAAATAGCATATACACATTTCCATCTTTAAATGAGTTTTTGTTTACCCTTTTATATACTTGGAAAATGTTTATATACTTGGAAAAACACCTGGTATAAGTCACGGAATTGTTAAAGGTGCTGATCTCTTGGTGGTGTGAATGAATATTGGTGGTATGATTTGGAAGTTTTATTTATTTCCTTACCAATATCCATATCACTTCTCTTAAGTTAAAAAAATGAACTATTTCAACAATAAAATTCTTAATTTTATTTTTATTTCAAAATAGATGAAAAATTTTAAAAACTTGGGGAATTCATGACCCTCTCATTAGTCTAGCACATGCTATGGAGAGCTAGTCTCACTTTCAGGGAATTCAAGCTTTGTGTGGAAAAAGAAACTCAAAAGTAAAACCATTTTCATTCCAGAGTGTTTTAACACAAAGATTTCAGAGAAGACATTTTAGCTTCTATCACATTGCTCAGCATTCCTATGCTAACCTCCTTTATTTTTACCTGGAGGGGAAGTGAGTTCTGATCACGGATCTATAGCTGTGTCTCTGGCTAGAGGAACAGAGTGTGAAGCAAATCAATTTATCATCGAGATGGAAAGATATGACAATCAGACAAAAGTAAAATAATATGAAAATAAGCTAAAACTTGCTGCTAATATCATTTATACCAATGGAGAAACAAAAATGGGTTTACCATGACAAATGAAAATAAGAAAAAATTTCTGTAGAAAAATATGTGAAACATTCATAAAACTCAAACTAGGGTGACTTTGTTGGGGAGGCTATAAGACATGTAAAGCTATGAAAATTTAAATATAAAATTATTATGAGGTAAAATGTCAAATGACTATTTTCTTGAGAGACCTACTAGGAGAGTGGTTGGTAAAGTGCCAGCCTGAGTTATAATCTCCAGCAGTCAGGTCAGAGTTGGGCATGGCTGTGCTTTTCTACAACCCCAGACAGTCCTGTGGGTGATTGAAGAGGGCAGAGGCAGGAGGCTTCACAGAGCTCACTGGATACTGGTCTAGACTAACTGGTGAGCTCCAAGTAAGTAAGATAACTTGTATCAAGAACACAAAGTGGAGAGTTATAGAGGAAGACATTTGATGTGAGCACCTAGGTTTCACATGCGTGCCCACACACGCAAATCAGCTGCATATGTACACAGACGCAAATGCACAGAGAGGAAAATACATGCTCATTCTCAGTAGCCAGAGTCATGACAGGTATACCACAATTTGCTTCCATCTGCACTAAACTCTGCTTCTTGTTACAGAAGCTTTATTCCAGGTGACTCTATTGAGCAGACAGGACAATGGCTCACTTCTCTGCCATTTTCTAAGACTGGAATAGTTTTATCCCAGATATTATACACTCGTAGAATCCTTTAACTTTCCCCAGATGCTTTGCTGGAAAAACAGCATTCTGTGTAGTCACAACCAAGAAGATGGGGCTACACCTACCAGGCCCTACTTTTAGAGAATGCTGTGTATCTCAGTGCTGGAAAGACAATACTGTTAGAGTGAAAATCAACCTTGCCCCAGCTTAATCATAGGAAAGATATTTCTTATAAGAAGGGCAAACTTGAAGACTAGCATCTACTGCACTGCAATGGTTCTCACCCTTCTTAATGCTGTGACACTTTAATACAGCCTCTCATGTGTGGTGACCCACACCATAAAATTATTTCATTGCTACTTCATAACTGTAATTTTGCTACTGTTATGAATCATAATGTAAATATCTGATATGCAGGATATCTGATGGGCAACCCCTGTAGGGTCTTGACCTACAGGTTGAGAACCACTGACCTACTGTCTTTCCAGACTCTACTATAATGGAAGCATTCAGAGATAATCAGGCTGTTACTTCTGCAAAGAGCTGGGGTACAATAGAAAGAATTTTGTTTCTATGCCAGGCGAAGATGGAAAGGGAATGAATATCTTGGACAGAGATTAGAAAAACCCATGGATAAGAACTTTTGTAAAACAGTATATATTTTTGGTGGCAAGCAGTTCAGAATCAGCATATAGCTCTTTAGGATCAGAGGCAATCAAAGTGACAAACCATCCACAAGTTCATTATAAAATCTGATGGATGAAGAGCAATGAATGACTCTTGTGATCACACTTTTTTGTGTAGATCTTGAAAACAGTGTACTTTAGCATTATTTTACACCTAACCCAAGGCCATTAGAATAGGACATGGGGAGAACTGAATGCATTCTCAAGACATTGTATTGGCTCATAGCACTTAAGAATGATCTTTTTTGGCTAAGCAATAAACTGCCCTTACCCAGGGTTTACTTTTGTAGCCCAACCTTAGAAATAAAGCTACATTCATCCTTTGTAGTCTGGAAGACTAAAAACTGTACTTTTTCTCTGGGGACAGTCCTATTAGTGACAGGAACCATTTCCAAGGTACTAGTCTGTGGCTAAATATGAGGCAAAATCTTAGATTCCTGAAAACCATCTCCAACTCACATACATTGAATAGATAAAGGATAAAAAAATAAATTCACTAAAGAGGCTTAAATCCATATTTGACCAGCAAGTGACTTATATTGACCTGAGAGTAACACCTCAGCAGACAAGCCAAACAGCAAAAGGGGGCAATGTCTGAACAGCGCTATCCCAGCATACTACTAGGGAAATAGAACTTAAAATTCACTCATCCAAGTCTCTAAATGAACAAGAATGACATTGTTGGTTGTGGAGTCAGTATCCAGATTTATAATGATATATTATCCAATTTGCAATGAAACAGCACAGTGAGATACACATTTAGAAGTAAGTACAGATGATAGGTTGCCCTTTGGGGAAATGTATATTGAATCTTACCAATGAAGATACCATGGCAATGTTATAAATGTGTTCAAAATCTAAGAGAAACTAAATTTGAAGAACCTAAGGAAAACAAGAGAATAGTGACTCATCAAATAGAACCCAACTTCTTAAACTGTGGACCATGAGTCCATTAGACTTCATGAAACTCAGTATGATGTTGTGAAAATTTGGCAATACTGAAGGTTTATGAATACACAATGGTCAAAAATTAATTAAAAATTAAAGATAGAGCAAATCTTAAATTTTTCTGGAGAGCACTTGTTCATGTCGTATCATGTAACTTCACTGCATCCTTGACTCTGAACACACAGTATGAATATTTCACGCATGTAGGTCTCTGTGCTTTGCAACCTTAATAAATGCTGTTGATAATAGTTCAGCCCAGATGGAAAACACAGTGTCTTCTGCTCTTAAAACTATAACTATAATTATAGAAAACAAAAACTTTTAATATTTTTCTGCTATCATTCTTCAGCATATAAGTATTCATATCCAAAAAGTATATATTTGGATTATATTGGTTCAGAATATTTAATTTTAAAAATCACTGTTTGAGCTAATGACTTGATTTTAAAAAATCATTAAATAAATCTGGAGCTTGGAATTAGGATGGAATTTGCAACAATTTCTGAAATGGCCTTGATTGAACTACATTTATATTGTTTGTTCATACAAAGTGCCTTTCACATCATTGCTGATTATGAAGTCAAAATATTGATCAACTCAAAAATATTGAAGATGCTCTACATTTTACAGTATCAGATATTCAACCACAAATATAATTTGTATATAAAATTAAAGAAGGACATCTATTTTATTAGTATGAAAATTTATTTTTGAATTTAATAAATGGAAAAAGTATATGTATACCAGAGAATTATATTAAGATAAATTTCTTTATGATTTATTATCAATAATATTTGATTTGTATGCCTATTTTATATACTTATATACCCATGGTCGCATAAAAATTTCTTAGGCAAAAGGGGCTTACAAATGGAAAATGCTAAGAACCTCTGAAATAGAGCATATATATCAATAAGAATAAAATTCCTCAAATACCTATCCCCAAAAATTAATTTTGAAGTTGGCAAGTACAGTACCTAAATAAGAAATATACTAGGTGGACCCAAAAGTAGATTTCAGCTGATAAGAGAAGAATCAATTTGAAGATAGATCAATAGAGTCTAGGCTTGTTAATAGCAAAACAGAAAAAGAATATGGATAAATATTCATGTGAGACATGTTTTAGTATAACTACATATGTATAATGGGAAAATTAGGAAGGGAGATAGAGAAGGAGAAAAAGATGTTGAAAATATGCTTATAATTTTCCCCAAAGAATGAAAATTACAGACCCCAGAAATACAAAAGTAAATTTCTACTTCTCTCTTATATTCAAAATTAAAATAAAAATAGTAATAATGCTGTAAAGCAAAAATAGGGAAAAAACAAAAGAAGAAAAAAAGAGAAAAATTTCTCATCATATAAACAAATGCCACAATGTGATTAGCAGCTGACATGTCTTCAGAGACAATGGAGGTCAAAGACAGTGGGATGGTATCCAACATATTTTATGGAAAATAACTATTGACAACATGTATCAATGTTGTTTGTAAAATGAAGGTGATATAAATATTCATAAATGAGCAAAACAACAGAATTTATCCCTAGGACATTTCCCTTGTAATAACAACTAAGAATGTGTTGAGGTATTAATTTGAATTTAGATGGAAAAAAAGAACTCTAGCAAAAGTGATTATGTATCTAATAAGAAAAGCCTCTATAATTACATTTTTTCTCTTACTGATTTAACAAGTTAAGTGCATAAAGCAATATCTTTAAAATTGTGTTGTTATAGCAATAGCATATAGAATTTCCATATATTTGACAATAAAAGCCAAGTGAATGAAGCTATATTTGAAAAAAGAAATGACACCAGATGGCAATTTCAATCTACAAGAAGATATGAAGAAATGAATAGAGACACAGTAAATAATAAGCTTAATTAAAAGAAAACTCAATGGACTTATCTGAGCTTTCCTTCCTTCTCTGAGCTTTTTAGAATGATTTACATTTTATCAGGTAATTATTATATATTACACACAAATACTTATGCATACACACATGAAATTTGAATCTTAGCACAAAATGGGATAAGGTAAGACAGTTATATAGTAGTAAGGTTTTTATATCTTGATCAGGGAATTTAGCTTAGAGGTAGAGTAGATTGATCCTCAGAATAGAAAACAAACTTTTATAGTTTACTGGAATTTAGTTAGTATAGAGATGAGATAGAAATCTTGTAAGTTAAGTTATACACCATAAGACCCCAAGCAACCACTAAGAAGGTGGCCCAGAAAACATGAAGATCAATAAAGGAATTACAATAAGATATTAGAATATATTCAGAGAAGATGAAATGATGTAGTAAAGAATTGAAAAAGAATAAAATAGGAGGCTATATTAATTGCTTTCCTTATCACTGTGACCAATTTCTGACGAAAAAGGCAACTTACAGAGGAAAGATTTATTTGATACACAGTTTCAGAAGGTAGAATGCATCATGGTTAAGATGCAGAGTATCAGGAGCATGAGGTGGTTGCATGTGTTGTCTCTTCATCCAGAAAGCCAGGAGAGATGATTGCTGTTGCTCAGCTAGCTTGCTCCATTCAACTCATTCCAGAATCCTAGTCTATGACGTAATGCTGAACATGGTCAAAGTGGATCTTTCCTTCTCAGTTAAATCCATGTAGAACCATACTCACAGATACATCCAGAGAAATATCTCCTGATGACTTGATCTCTTGTTAGTTGGAGGATCAAAACACCATCACAGATAGATAGCATTTAAGTACCAAAATGTAGTCCATTCATGGTTTAATCTCCCAATCTTTGGTAATCTGTATGAAGTATTTATAGGTTGAATCCCTTTTCTTTGTAAATTCATACCTCCCAAAAAATTTAGGATCTTAGTCCTAGCAGTTTTTATACTTGAAATTGTTTAAGCAAATTTACATGAACCCATAGGACAGATTTTGTTTCAGGTGATTCCTGAATTAAACTATCTAGTTGACAAACACCCACACACTGAAAACTGTTAGTAATAGAACAGGCAACACCTCAAAAAAAAAAGATGCAACTCAGATTCACAGCTTATTTCAAACCAGTAACTGTTTTACGCCATGGTCACCTGATATTCTGTGACACTATTAATGTGGACAGAGCATGTGTTTGCATTTTAGTTATTCTGTGGCACTATTAATATAGACAGAGAATGTGTTTGCATTTTCACCTCCCTTCTGGCATTACAGATACTCAAAGGAAAAAGAACAGCCATTGATTTTGAAATATATTTAAGTTGAATGCCTTGAAACCACTCATTTCATGGCTCATTTAATGTCCTAATATCTCTTGAAGGGAAGTCTGCATTTGTGTGGTTATGTGTAGAGTGTGCACAGTAATGATTAATGAGATTCATAATTACACACACATATCACAGCATATTTATTTTGACAATGGATTATTTAGAATGTATATACTATATTTGCTTATGTAAATTGGATATTTATGAATCATATGTGGGCATAAATAATACCATAAGTACACACACACTCACACACACATACACATGCACACTCATACACATACACACACAGAATGTCACTTGCTGTCACCAAGCATCATAGCTATGCTTTAATACCTAGAAACATGATGTGCTCTTAGCTTATTTCTTTGCAGTTGGCAGATGGCTATGCATACAATCTCAAGAATCATACTAGCTATGTTCAGTCTCCAGCGCTGCTGTATATTTTCTGTGTGATCTAGTATCCATATGAAATATCACAATGGCTTTCTCATGATCTTCCTAAGGAGCTAAGTGACTTCTTAATGGGTACATAGTTATGTTATTCTCAATAAATTTTTTATCTGATATTTTGCCTTTCTAGAAGATAAGATATTTCCTGGAGTATGTGCTAGGTAGATTATGATTCCTATCTAACAGACCATCATGTGCCTTTTATTATGATGGTTAATGTAGCTGATACACTTTTCTCTATGATCCCTTTATAATTTTTAATTAACAATATATAGCTTTTGGTGATATGGATTCTACCTGAAAGATGTTGCTTTCTCAAAATATGTGTAGGTGCCTTTCCAGTACTTTCAATAGGCCTTCGGTCTGTTGTGTAAAGGTAGGGTTGTGACAATTTCAAAATCTTTCTTGTGGTTTGCCTGAATTTTGTATTTATCTGTTCTAATTCTTTTCATACTTACAGATGGGAGCCCCCATCTCCTTCCATTAGGTTCTCAACATCTAGGAGGTTCTTGGTACATAACACACTAATTAATGAATCCAAAATTCATCCTCAGTTCTCAACTATTTACTTACATCCAAGGTCCTGTGAAAGTCTACTGATTTTATTACAGACTCAAGTTACCTTTAACAACATGTAAGAGACAGGCCCTTCCTTGGTAAAGTGGCTCATTGGTCCTAGACCTTTGAGGATAGCAACTCTGCTTTCTCAAGCAATATAAAATGATGTAGTATTTGAATATAATCATCACATATACTCCTACATAGTGTAAATAATTTCTAGATTGCTCCCAATGTCTAGTGTACTGTGAATGCTATGCAAATAGTTATTATAATTTGTTGTTTGAGAGATAATGTCAAGAAAGCAATTCTATACAATTGCGTTTGTTTGCCACAGATTACTTTGTTTGAACATTTTCTTTTCATGGTTGGTTGAATCTACAGATATGAAACCTGTAGATACAGCAAGGTGACTTCCCTAAATGGAATAATTCATTATTATCAGAATTCTTTTCTTCCTTTCCTTTGTGTTTATAGAGATGTTATTGATTCTTTGTGTAAGATCTAATGCCGTCACTTCTTTTATTATAACCCCTACAAGACTTGTTCAGATACCGCTTGGCCTGCCTTTGTCACCTCCAGCCCAAATTCCTACTCTTCTAAAAGTTACTCCCAGTTAGGTTTCCGTTGTTTGCCCATTTTATGTTTTGATATAGTTATTTTGTACATGTTGGGTCTTTCCTTAGCATAGTGGTTTTTGTTCAGCTGTGTATTCACCACAGAACATGTAAGTAGCAACCATTTGATGACTATAAAGGCTTAATGCAGAATGTGCTCAGTGTGTGATACTGAGTTCAGAAACGGGCTCGCCTCATAAGAGTGAAAATGATTTCTTTACTATTCTTCCTTGAGATATTTGTCAATGGACAATCTTCATGATTTTGCAAAAAAAAAAAAAAAGAGGAGTAACGTGATGCCTCTTAGCTAGTGTCACTTTGAGATATCATTTTCTCACTCTGAAGATTTTTTATTTGAAAGTAGGAAAAATAGCCACATTGATATGGCATTTGATGTATTGGGTGGATGGGGGTTTAGATTTCCTAAATCAAGTGCTTGGGCTGAAGAATGCATCATGTCAAAGCAGAATCCCTTCATTCCCTGTGCAAGTTCTCTTTGAATACAAATAAAATTAAATTGTTGCTGCCACCACCAGCGCTCCGCTGTTCTTCTAGTAGCAGGTTCTCATTACTCATGCGTGAGGTCATAGCACCCCTTGCCATGATATGTAGTGGGTGCGAGCTTTGTCCACTGTGTGGTCGCACCTCAGAAATCTCTCTGCCACTTATGTTTTTTGATGTAATGTCAATACACTTTTCCTCCTCTATTTCCCATAAAAACACATAGATTTTAAGCTGTTAACTTTGTACCTTTGATTTAGCTAAAATACATAGGATTATAATTACTACATGTGTAGGGTATTTTCACTTTTGCAAAATACTTTCATAGCTAGCGTTCAATTTTGTGCCCTTCACAGGTCTTAGGGCAAGTACCAGAAACATTATAGAATATAATAAAACATGCCAAAACAAAACCAAAGTTTGCATGATAAAACATAGAGTCCATTTTGTTTTGTTCAACTACTACTGTATGAAGAAAATTAATGCTATGACACTTTAATACAGTTATTCGTGCTGTGGTGACTGCCCCAGACATAAAATTATTTTGTTTCTACTTCGTAACTACAATTTGACTATTGTTATAAACCATAATGTAAATATACAATATGCAGAACAGCTGATATGTGACTCCCAAAGGGATTGTGAACCACAGATCGAGAACCACTGATCTAGAGTTTAAGTAACTTACTCTAGGTCACACAGTCCAAAAGCAACAGCAATAGAGGTCTATCCAATACAGGCCACCTCATCAACAACTTGGTCCCAAGTCTACTCAGCCTATAAGGAAAAGGGTTTTCAAACTCTAACGAACCTTGTGCTAATGATTCCCATTCTCTTTTTTGGCAGAGGCATCCATCCTAAGCTATGACGGCAGTATGTACATGAAGGTCATCATGCCCATGGTGATGCACACGGAAGCAGAGGATGTGTCCTTCCGCTTCATGTCACAACGAGCCTATGGGCTGCTGGTAGCCACTACCTCCCGGGACTCTGCAGATACACTACGTCTAGAGTTGGATGGTGGGCGTGTCAAGCTCATGGTTAACTTAGGTATCGTATGAAGGACCCTCTGTCTTCTGTTTGGGCTTGTCCTCCCTTCTTTTCTGATTTTCATTATTTTCATTGAATTCTTTGTTTCTTGAAAGTTAGCTGCTCACCTCTTGTTTAATAGACCATGGATTAAAAACCAACAGCAACAAACACCTTCTCCTTATTTCTGCATGAGGATTTGATGTCAATTTTTGGTCTCCGACAGTGGTGATTTCTTTACTAGATTACTCGTTTTCTAAGTTTCCTTTCTTGATTTTTTTTGGAATTGTTTAGCTTTGTGTAAAACACGCTACTTTGGTCCATCTTTTGATCAATCAATCATATTCCCATTAAATTCAACACCTTGGTCACCACTCAAAACAGTCAAAGCTGAGGACAGGGACAGGAAGGAGAGGAGGCAAAATGAGAGGGTGGGTGGGAGAGAACTCCACTGTGCGTTGTTTCTAGTTCCATAGTGACTATTCCTGTGGATAGTTCTATTGCCCTGGATGTCACTGATATCTTAAGCTTATTCTGAGTAGGTTGTCAAGTTACATTGTTCCTTTTATCCCATTGGAAACAGTCTCTCTAGGTTAATAGCCTCCTGATATGTGTACCTGTTTTCTTTTCTGGTGTTCTTAATCACTTGTCAACAGCCCTTTTGCTATAAAGGTTGTTGCCTGTCAATGTCCACCAGTTTCCCTATTTTCTCTATGTCATACATATCAATCCCCTAGATTTGAATAAAAAATAATAGCTTCATGTTTGTAGCTTTATTGGGTCAAGATGTGTTTCTTTTTTCTTTTTTTCCCTGCGGTTACCTATAATGGATACTTGTGAAATCCTTCTCCTTATGGCCTCACATTCTTCCCTGCTATTAATCTCTATACTGGCTCCTAATTATTGTCTTTGGAGAATGGAAACCTCTTGGCTTTGAAAGGAAACAAACACTTCTGTTTCTGTTCTTTTCACTCAGCCAAAAGCCAAATACTCAACGATGTCCGAATTAATGCTTTACATGAGTCCATACTTCTAAGTTAGTGGATTTGTGTGGGCTTGTAGATCGTATTTGAGTATAGAGCTCTTTAACAAAGATTTGTCAGAGCCACAGACAAATGTACCAGACTCATGTACCATAGAGAACCCTAGCTTACCTGGCTGGAAGGTGGGGTTTTGAAACCACATCACTCTTATCTGCTATTAGGTCAACTGGTACTAATTCCAAATGATGAAAACCTTGAGAACACTGGACTGTTTTGAGTAGTGGCTCATTTAGTTTTGTGTTTTTATTTTACCTTGAGTTTCTAGCATTTATGACACAGTCCCTGTCTAATCTCACCTGCTCTTTGTTTTTAGTGTGTCTCTTGGCTTTCTTTTGTTTGTATATGTGTATTACTTGATTCTTTTAAGGTTTTTATTTTTCTCCGATTGCTGAATCTTTTCTTGTGTGTGTATCTGTATTCTTGAGTTTTCAATCCTCCCCACCATCTACCATGGTAAATCAAAAGATGGTATTCAACCCTTCAAAGGCCCAAAGCCTGCGGCCCGCATAGCAAACAGCCTTGAGAACAGAGAGTACTGAGAAGCCTGCAGGGACTGGCATACCTCTGCCCTTCCCACCTGCCCTCCTGCAGCACCCTCCCCACCTTAACTGCACCAAACTAAGCATTTTAGACTACCTAAAACCAGCAACCAGATACCATGACTTATTTCTCTAGAAAAACAGCAGTGAGAACAAAGATCAACACAAAAGCATAACACAAAAGATAAAACTGAACATCAGACCCCTGTCTGCCGCTCACCCTTCGAAAAGCAAATCAAGGCATCCCAAGGGACGTAGTATGTCTTTCAAAAGACAATTTGCCTTCTTCGTTAAATGCTGCTGGGTAAAGGCTAGAAAGGCAAACTCAACAGGTGTCACCTTACACGTAAAAAAGTCAGAGAAAAGGATAAAAGATGAGCAATGAGGGAATGGAATGA
>PVIU01031905.1:0-14215 GCA_004026605.1 Ondatra zibethicus
TGCAGACTCACTTCTTGATTGCTGTTTTATTTTAGAAGTATATTAAGAAACCTTCCAATAATTCTACCTTTGTCATGAATAATCTCTCTTGGATGGATGTGGTGGTACACATCTGTATTTCCAGCACTTGGGAGATGCATAGGAAACTCAGGAGTCCAGGGTTTTCCTCAGCTGCATAGCAAGTCTAAGACTAGCTGGACTATATGAGACTTTGTCCCTCTCTCCAAGAAAATGAGGGAAGAAATAATGCTTTCTATGACAAATTTCATTAGCAATGATGTGATAATACAATAGAGGTCATGAACAGAAGCTTAAATATATACCCTTTTACCTTCTCTTCTACTATTTTATAGGCAGAACGTTACCAAAGTCTTCTTGAAGAATTGAAAATAAACAAGATACAACTGATGCTTTTCCAACTATATTACAATGAGGAAAAAATTAATGTTCTGAACACTGAATTAGAGCATGTGGACAGGAATTTGAGTGTTGTAAAAGACACTCTTTCTCACCATGAAGACATAATTAAAGCTAAGAAAAAGGATCGTGGCATGTTAACTAGGCAACTACAGCAAACAGAAAAAGAACTGAAGTAAGTTTTTAAAATAGATATTAGCAGTTAGACTTTTTAAAAAGTTTTTTATGACAGTTATTTAATCTGCATGTGCTCATGTGTGTCAGCTCATGCTTACTGCAGCATGCATGTGGAGGCCAGAGGACAACCTACAGAAGTCAGTTTTCTCCTTTCACCCTGTGGGTTCTAGGAATTGAACTCTTTACCCACTGAGTGATTTCTCTAGTCCAAAGGCTGAATTTCATGTAAATTGAGAAAATATAATTGACACTTTAGAAGTTAATATGTTTGGGAGACAGTGCTGGGGACTGAACTTAGACCTTCACACTTGGTAGGCAAGAAGCTTACCACTGAGCTGTATTCCCAGCCTACAGATGAACTTTTTTAAAATTTGTATTTATTTGTTTTGTTTTGTTCTTTCTTGTTTTGAGACATAGTCTCACTGTGTAGCTAGCCCTGACTGCCCTCAAACTCACAGGAATCTGCCTGCCTCTGATTCCTGAGTTCTGAGATAAAAAGTGTACACTACCATCCCTGGTGGAAATTTACGTTATAAAATGTACATTTTAGGGCTGGAGAGATTATTCAGTGTTTGACAGCACTGGCTGCTCTTCCAGAGCTCCTAAGTTCAATTCCCAGCACCCACATAGCAGCTCACAACCATCTGTAATGAGATCTGGCATATATACAGACAGAATACTGTATGTAATAAATAAATCTTAAAAAATAAAATGTACATTTTAGTTTGCAATGTCTCTAGATATACAGAAAAGTTATAAATATGGTACCTTTCTCCCATATGTCCATGCTGTTTTTCCTACCACTAACATATTGCATTAGTATAGTCAAGAATTTATAAATCAATATTTATACATATTAATTACATCCATATATCATCCATATTTTCCTAATGTCTGTGTAACATCCTTTTTTCTGGCCCAGAATACCATGTATTACATTTAGTTGTTTGTTCTTTGACTCCTTTGGGCTGTGACAGTTTATCAACATGGCAGTTTTGAAGAAATATTGTTGTAAGCTTTTTATAGGCTGGTTTTCTGAAGGTGAAGTAAAATATCATTCAGCATATTCTAGGCATATCCTGTGCATAATATCTACATGATATCACTATTTGTGTTGACTAAGGTGACTAAGTTAAGATTGTGCTTGTCAGGTTTCTCTACAGGAGAGTTAGTCCTCTAACTGACAAGGAGGTGAGAGTTTCTCCACTTTGAGGCAAGGTCCATATGATATATTTGTATTTCTGCACAGGAGGTTTATCTCATTCATTTGTAAAGTTTTTTGTTTGTTTGTTTTCCAAGACAGGGTTTCTCTGTGAAACCCTGGCTATCCTAGTGATCATTAATACTGTTTCTAGACTTTCTCATCTAGCAGATTAGGAAGTATGGATGTTTATACTAACTTGTATATACGTATTTCTGTATAAGTACTGATCACTCACCAACTGTATCACTGGAGCATCCATATATATGAATTTCTATAAATAGTTCCTAGGTAGATGTTTGTATTCATATCAACACAAGAAAGAATCATACTGATGTCTTCCAACTTTAATCTGTTACCCCATGGGTTATGTTAGCTTTCTGTTTTTTTTTTTTCTTTCCTTCTTTCTTTCTCTCTCTCTCTCTTTCTTTCTTTCTGTTTTGTTTTGTTCTTTGAGACAGGGTTTCTCTGTAGCTTTGGAGCCTGTCCTGGAACTAGCTCTTGTAGACAGGCTGGCCTCGAACTCACAGAGATCTGCCTGCCTCTACCTAGCCGTATGTTTTTCTAGAAGCTCCTTTTTGACAATGAAAGGCCTTAATTCTGCTATTGGTTTAAGTGTTCAGTTTCTTTTTAAAAAAAAATTACCTATTTTTAGTGCATTGGTTTTGTGGAACTGACAGTTGTGAGTTGGGAATTGAACCTGGGTCCTCTGGAAGAGCAGTTAGTGCTCTTAACTACTGAGCCATCTCTTCCCACCCCACAAGTATTTAGTTTCAGTTGTCATTTATAGCAGTATCAGAACTGTCAGCCCATTTCCCCTCAAGAAACAATTTACACCTAGAATACAGTACTTCTGTATAATTATATTTGTTTTGTTTTGTTTGTTTTTCTGAGACAGGGTTTCTCTGTATAAATGCCCTGGCTGTCCTGGAACTCACTCTGTAGACCAGACTGGCCCTAAAACTGAGATCCACCTGTCTCTACCTCCTGAGTGCTGGGATTAAAGGCGGGCACCATCACCAATTGACTTATCTTCTTCTAAAGTTTATGGGAAATTATTTAGGCTGGGGGTCTAGAAAAATTGCTTAGGAGTTGAGTGTATTGCTCTTGGAGATGACTAGAATTAAATTCCTAACACATTTAATAACTATCTGTAATTCCAGCTCTGGGGGACCTGACATCTTTGTTCTTCAGAGGTGCCTGCACTTAGTGTACATACCCATATAAAAATGCAAACATAATTTAAAATCTTCTAAAAATTACTTAAGCCACCACTTTCTCTTCCCATCCCGCCAGTAAAGTTGTTTGATACATTTGTAATAAATTAGTCTTTGGTTACATTTTACATCCCATTTGGTATTCCTAACTTTCCTACATCAGTTTTTTTAAAATTTCGTTTACATTGAGGCTCACTCTTGGTGCTGTAACATTCCTTTGATTTTGACAAATTCACAGTTTAACCACTTAAAAAAATATTCTTTTGCTTCTACTATTCAACTCTTCCCCTCTCCCTTGCCCAACTTCTGGCAACTATGGATGTTAGTATTTAGGCATCTATACTAGCCTGACCTTGGGGTGTATGTCCTCAGCTATAGCCACTGAGCACCACCTGTGCACATTCACTACGTTCCCTTTTAAAAGGACCCTGGACACCTCCCATATCTCTCTCCCTCCCTCCCTCCCTCTTTGTCCTCCTGCTGCTTCAGTCCCCAGAGGCCAGTCTCCCCCCTCCCCTTCCCTCTTATATTCCCATTCACCTAATGAAATAGGTGATTAGGAATGATCAGTGGGTCTCCAAAAAAGCATCCCAATGGAAGCAAGAAGTATAAATAATGACACACAGTTGTCATGAATAAGGCAGAGAAGAACCAAGTGTCTACAATTTCTAGTGTCCCAGGAATTCAGAGAAGGTCAATTTCAAGACAGGTATAGGAAGTCCATTGGGTTGTCATGCAAAGGACAGATGCCAAGGACTATGAGCCCAAGAGAGACAGTCACCTGGTACCAGGACTTTGAGAAAAGCCAGAAGACAAGGAGAAGGCTGGTTTTTTTGTTTTGTTTGGTTTTGGTTTTGGTTTTTTGAGACAGGGTTTCTCTTGAGAAAGGAAGCCTCATATCCAGGGGAGTGGTCAGAGGAGGGTAGCCCTGCCAGAGACCCAATTGACAATATTGAATGGAAGGCAAAGCTGCTAGTGAAGTAGAAAGCAGATCTGTTAAAGATGGAGCAGGTCGGTAGGGTCCCAGTGTGAAGTGATTACCTTTCAGTGAACTCTGCCAAAAAAGCAAGAAAAACCATGCTCAAGAGACTAGATTAGTCCTCACTCAGGAAATAGCCAAAGGTGGGGAAGTGGGAGGGGTCACCAATCTTGCCGGTTTTGGATGGATGGACCCAGCGATCTGGAGAAGCAAGGCTGTGTTTCAGGATCCAGGCATGCCTCAAACTGCCTGCAGGCAGGAGGAAGAGCCAGAAGAGCCTTCCCTGCTCAGGAAAACAAGGTAGTAATTTAGAAAAAGCAATGCACTAGAGAACGATGCCATGAGACAGAGTTCACGTGGAGGGGCTTTTATTAGGGGAAAGAGAATATAAAAGGAAGGAAGGGGAGAAGGGGCGATGTTTCTGGGGACAGGAGCAGCAGGAGAGGAGAGAGAGATGGGAGGTAGGTGAGGGCCTTTTAAAAGGGAACATAGTGAATGTGCTACAGCTTGGTGGCTACAGCCGGGGACATATACCCCAAGGTCAGGTCAGTACAGATGCCTGAATACTAACAATGGATCTACCTGTCAGTCTCTGCAAGTTAATTTTTAGAATTTATTTTTGAATGATATTTAATCGAAATTTCTTTTAGCCAGGCTTGGTGCCTCATGCCTCTGTTCCTAGTACATGGGAGACAGGAATATCTCTTCATTCAAGGCCAGCTTTGTATACAGAGCTAGTTCCAGTCCAATCAGGGCTCCATATTGAGGCCCTGTCTCCAAAACTAAAAATGTAAATAAGAGATTAATTACTTTCCTTTATATGCTAAAATAAATTCATAAGAATGCTTTTTCTTTTTTAGATCTCTTGAAGCAATTTTAAATCAGAAGAGGCCTCAGTATATTAAAGCTAAAGAAAATACTTCTCACCATCTCAAGAAATTGGATTTATCTAAGAAATTGATAACAGACAATGAAAAACAATGTTCTAAGCAGGAAGATGACATTCAAACCTTAGAGGCAGAACTGGTTGATTTAGATAGAGCATGGAGAAGTTTTGAAAAGCAATTGGAAGAAGAAGTCTTACATAAAGGACGAGACATTGAATTGGAACATAGTCAGGTGAAAAAAATGAAAATATTAGAAACATTTTTCTATTATTTCAGTTTTTTTAATTAAAAAATCTAAAGGATGACATCTCTGATAATTTGTTATTAATACCTAGAATGTAAGTTGTAGGAATTTTTAATTTTCCTTAATCTGTTCACAGAATCTAAATTTAATCTTGAAACTAAGCTATTTTTCCTTCATATAGTTAGATGGTGATATAATAGTTATGAGTTAATTAAAGCCCAGTATTACCTGGAATTATACTGTAATAAAAGTTAAGTAATTGTTACTATCTTAAAGACAAAACAATTCTGTTGGATATTATATAAGCTTAAAGATCATATATATGTAGCTTTGAAGAAACTTAATTGACAGAGGAAATTACTTAAGATGATTTTAACTGCTCAGTTATGAGTTAATAGTCAAGGTAAGACTATTAACTATTAAAGATTAAAACTATTAATCAGTAAAACATAAAAGTAAAAAACCCTCCGTTTTCAAGCATTCTTTCAATTAAAGTATCATTATTCATTTCTTTCATTGAGTTAAACTAGTCTTGTGTCACAACATACATACACCAAAGTAATTGTGACTAAGAAGACAGAAGAAAGTACCATTTTCTCCATATTGGCTTTTTTCAGGATTTCCTGTCAGAGAACTTAATTATAGAGTTTGTCTTCATTACTTTGTTGTTCTATCTAAAGAGTTTTTAATAAGGAGACTGTCATATTAAGTTCACATATTTTACTTGGATAAAATGTCTAATTATGATCTAATTTGTATAAAAATTTTAATGAGAACAGGATGTTGTACAGATAATTTCATTAGATGAGTAATGTGTCAATGTTGTTTATGTAGCTGGATCGTTACAAAGAGCTTAAGGAGCAAGTAAGACGGAAGGTAGCTATAATGACACAACAAGTGGAAAAACTGCAGTGGGAACAAAAGGCAGAAAAAGAAAGACTGGCATTTGAAAAGAGGAGGCATGGAGACACTCAGGTACCATGGATTATATGGTCATAATTTGTAATTATTTGCAGTAAGATGTTACTCCCCTTTATATTACTTCCTCAATATATAAATAGATTTATATCAAATTTTAGAAATTCTGAGAGGCTAGGAGCATATAGATTAGTGATAGAACACTGATGTTCTAGGTTTGATTTCCCTAGCACACCAAAATAATTGGTACACTTTTATAGTTAGAGTAGGCAGTCAGTGCCTTCATTTGTGTGTTCAGGGAATGTTTTCTGTGCATCTATATGGTAATGAACATGGTCTGAGCATGCACTTTACTTCAGTAGAGCAATGAGGAGGATGGGGGAAGTAAGTCTCATAATATAAATGACTGCAAGGTCATCGAGGATGTTAGATACATTCAGCTCTCTGTATCTGTGGGTCCTGAAGCCATGGAGTCAACTGAAGATTAACAATAGTTAGGGTAATAATATGTTTCCTGAACATTTTAATGTACTTTTGTCATTCCCTAAGAGAAACAATATCACATCTGTTTATATAGCATTTACACTGTACCAGTGTAAGTCTTCCAGAGAGGATTTAAAGTATTCAGGAAGAGATATGTGTTGATTGTATATAAATAATCTGTCATTTTATGTGCGAATGTGAGACTATGCAAATTAGGCTAACAATCATGGGTTCTGGAATCATTCCCCCACAGATCTGAGGAATGATTGTAGCCCAAGCAGAAGGAGCTAGTCTATGTAGAGAATAGCAACTGGGTTTTTTATTTGTTTGCTTTGTTGGGGGTTTTGTTTTGTTTTTTGAGACAGGGTTTCTCTGCGTAGCTTTGGATCCTGTCCTGGAACTTGCTCTGTAGACCAGACTGCCCCTGAACTCACAGAGATCCTCCTACCTCTGCCTCCCAAGTGCTGAGATTAAAGGTGTGTGCCACCAGTGCCCAGCTGGGAACAACTGTTAAGGTGGTATTATTTTCTTCAAGTAAGGCAGACTTGGTTTTCAGCCTATCTTGCCCGTCTTGCTTGTTACTTACTGTGTATAATCTCAGTAATAACAAAATTATTTAGATTTCTCTGGGCTTTATATTTTGCATTTTTTCATGATATTTATTGAGCTCTACATATTTCTCTGCTCCCCTCCCTACCTCTCCCCTCCATCCTTCAACCCTCCCCCAAGGGCCCTATGCTCCCAGTTTACTCAGGAGATCTTGTCTTTTTCTACTTTCTACTTCCCATGTAGATTAGATCTATGTAAGTCTCTTTTAGTGTCCTCATTGTTGTCTAGGTTCTCTGGGATTGTGGTTTGTAGGATGGTTTTCTTTGCTTTATGTTTAAAAACCACCTATGAGTGACTACATGTGATAATTATCTTTCTGTGTCTGGGTTACCTCACACAAAATAATGCTTTCTAGTTCCATCCATTTTCCTGCAAAATTCAAGATGTCGTTATTTTTTTCTGCTGTGTGGTACTCCATTGTGTAAATGTACCACATTTTTCTTATCCATTCTTCGATCGAGGGTCATTTAGGTTGTTTCCAGTTTCTGGCTATGACAAACAAAGCTGCTATGAATATAGGTGAGCACATGTCCTTGTGGCACGATTGAGCATCCTTTGGATATATACCCAAAAGTATTAGTGGGTCTTGAGGAAGGTTATTTCCTAATTTTCTAAGAAATTGCCACACTGACATCCATAGGGGTTGTACCAGCTTGCATTCCCACCAGCAATGCAGAAGTGTTCCCTTTTCCCCACAACCTCTCCAGCATAAGTTGTCATCAGTGGTTTTGGCCATTCTTACAGATGTAAGATAGAATCTCAGAGTCATCTTAATTTGCATTTCTCTGATGACTAAGGATGTTGAACATTTCCTTAAGTGTCTTTCAGCCATTTTAGATTCCTCTGTTGAGAGTTCTCTCTTTAGGTCTGTACTCCATTTTTTATTGGATTATGTGTTCTTTTGGTGTGCAATTTCTTGAGTTCTTTGTATATTTTGGAAATCAGACCTCTGTCTGTTGTGGGGTTAGTGAAGATCTTTTCCCATTCTGTAGGCCGTCGTTTTGTCTTGTTGACCGTGTCCTTTGCTTTACAGAAGCTTTTGAGTTTCAGGAGGTCCCATTTATTAATTGTTTTTCTCAGTGTCTGTGCTGCTGGGGTTCTATTTAGGAAGTGGTTCCCTGTGCCAATGCGTTCAAGTATATTTCCCACTTTCTCTTCTATAAGGTTCAGTGTGGCTGGCTTTATGTTGAGGTCTTTGATCCATTTGGATTTGAGTTTTGTACATGGTGATAGATATGGGTCTGTTTTCATTTTTCTACATGTTGATATCCAGTTATGCCAGCACCACTTGTTAAATATGCTTTCTTTTTTCCATTTGATATTTTTTGCTTCTTTATCAAAGATCAGGTGTTCGAAGATGTGTGGATTGTTATCCGGGTCTTCTATTCGGTTCCATTGGTCCTCCTGCCTGTTCTTATGCCAGTACCAGGCTGTTTTCAGTACTGTAGCTCTGTAGTATAGTTTGAAGTCAGGGATTGTGATGCCTCCAGAAGTTCTTTTGTTGCCCAGGATTGTTTTGGCTATCCTGGATTTTTTGCTTTTCCATATGAAGTTGAGTACCGTTCTTTCAGGGTCTTTGAAGAATCTTGCTGAGATTTTTGCGTTGAATCTGTAGATTGCTTTTGGTAGGATTGCCATTTTTACTATATTCTGCCTACCCAAGAGCATGGGAGGTCTTTCCATTTTCTGGTGTCTTCATATTTTGCATTTGTATAGTTAGGGTAGGTATGTCACAGTGAAGGACAAACTCAGTAGTCAGTCACTCCCTCTTAATGTTTCATAACTCTTTTCTAAAGACTAGGGGTTGGGTATAAAACTACTGTTACTTCGAGCTGGAGAGATAGCTCAGAGGTTAAGAGCATTACTTGCTCTTCCAAAGGTCCTGAGTTCAATTCCCAGCAACCACATGGTGGCTCACAACCATCTGTCCTCTTCTGGCCTGTAGGCATACACACAGACAGAATATTATATACATAATAAATAAATGAATATTTAAAAAAACTACTGTTACTGCACATTCAGCAAAGATGGTTCATTATGCATTATGACGGTTCTCTGAACCACCCTGATATTTGTGTATGTGGCATGCTAAGTGCTGCTGTAAGCCCAACTTGTTATTGTTTCTAAGTTAAGATTTTTCTTTTCCCTGCATCCACCTACTGGTGATCTGTAGTCATACATATTTAAATACTGCACTAAAAATTTGAACGTCTATCTCTCAGATCTTCAAAACTCCAATCATGTGTACCTCCAGCTACTACTTTGGGTTCTCCTGTTTGGGTGTTGAGCAAATATATCAAAGTTGGACCCCAAACTGAACTTTAATCTTTTCACCAAAATTTACTCCACAGTCTTTCCCCTCTCCAATTATGACATTTTAATTTTACTAGTTACTCAGGTCAAAAATATGGAGCCAGCCTTTGACTCTCTTTTAGGAAACTTTTGACTTTACCTTGAAAATATAACAAGAATCGACTGTATTTCCATTTCTGCTGTTATCACTCTTGACCATATCACTGAATTTTTGGTTTAAATCAGTTTAGTGGCCTACCAGCTTTCTTTATTACCACCCCCCCTTTTTTAACTACCACTCTTGATCCTGCACAGTAGTCTCAGCATAGCACCCATAATGTTTTAAGTTAAATCTGAAGTTGGCTCTTTAAGTCCACCAGAGGCTCCCTAGTTACACATAAAAGTTTAAATCAAAATCTATAAGTGACCTCACGGACTTACCTGATTTGTTGTTCAGTTATTCTCTCCTGGAAGCATGTCTCTTATGAGAGTTTGCATCTGCAAAAGCAGTCAATTCTCTTAATCACTGTACATTTCTCTGGCCCTGAATGGATTTTTTCCCTTTTGAGTCAGCCCTGACTGGCCTGGAGATTACCATGTAGATCAAGCTGGCTTTGAACTCACAGAGGTCTGCCTTCCTCAGCCCCATGGGTACTGGAATTAAAGGTGTGTACCGCCATAGTTAGCTCTGAATGAAATTATTAAGTGAAATAGTAAAATTTCTATGTTAGGCTTCTTAATTTTGGCATATGCATTCCATTAGAAAAAAACTGTCTTGCATGTATTTATTTTTTTGAGTGGGGGGAAGATGTATTTACTTGCATGTGAGTACATGTGCCTGTTTGTATTGGTACAGAGCCTAGAATAATACAGCATGTATTTTGCTCTATCACTGTCCTAATTTAAATTTCCTTTAGACAAGGTTTTATGCTGAACCTAAAGCTATGCTAACAGCCAGCAAGCCCTAGCAATTGTCCTGTCTCTGTCTCAATAGCACCGGGGTTACAAGTGTGTGCAGCCACTCCTGGCTTTATGTGGGTATTGGGGATTTGAACTCAGGTTCTTATATTTGTGTAGCCATCTGAGTCATCTCCTCAACCTGTCTTGCTCATTTTTATAACTCTGGTACCTAACACAATAGTTGTTTGCTTATGGATTATCATTGATTATATGGAAGAAAGGTTAAAGGTTAAAAATCTGGTAAAGACTACTTTCCTCATCCTCCAGTTTCCCTTTCCATGGTTTTAGTTATCCCTGGCTAACTGAATGGGAAATTCAAAAATAAATAATTTACAAGTGAACTTAATTGTTGTATTGTTCTGTTTTATTATTAGTTATTGTAAAAGTCACTAGTACATGGTATGCTTCGGATTCAGTGCTGCATGTGGTTTCAGGCATCTTAGACCTTGCTTTTTCTCAGGTGACTTATATTGCTACTCGGCATAGTTTGAATTTAATGGCAGAGTACAAATAGAGCAATGGTTATACGAAGTCCTCCCCTTGTGCTTGTTAGGTTCTTGCATCATAGTGATACTTAAGTACTCTATTGTAATTACTTTTTTCCTGAGGACACACACTTTATCCCACTCATTATTATATCTCTAGTTCCTACCACGTATAGCCAGTGAATACTTATTGAATGAATTAGTTTGACAGACAGATAAGAACTATACAGGTACTTGAAAATAATGATTTTGAGGGGAAGAAATGATTTAGTGGTTAAGAGAACTTGGCATTTCAGGATTTAGTTTCCAGCACTTAACATGTGGCTAACAGTAATCCATAACTCCAGTTCCAGGGGATCTGCTACCCTCTTCTGTGGGTACCACATGAATGTGGTGTACATACATACATGAAGGCAAAATGCTAACACACATAAAACAAATCAAAAGAAATTTTAGAAAATTGATATGCTTGAAGTTTGAATTTATGAATAAAATCACTGGAGACTAAATATTAAGTCTGTGATCCCAAGATCTGTAAGATGTAAAAGCCCTATAGAAGATAGCTTTTTTAAATTAAATTTTTCTTTTATATTTTCTCTTAAATTATATTACATATATTTATATATTTGTGTGTGTACATGTAAATGCCCAAGCACATTGTGATGCACATGTAGAAGTCAAGACAACTTGAGAGAGTTGGCATTTTTGTTTTCTTATGTCCTAATGATTGAACTCAGTTCATTACCTGCTAAGCCATCACACAAGCCCTAAATATTTTCATATACTCATATACTTTGATAAATTTCAAGCTTTTAACTACTTACAACATAATAAATTCTAGATGTGTCATTTTATTGGTTTGGAATGTTGGAATTGATTTTAATTTTATTTCCTATTATAGGGAAATCTAAAACAAATAAAAGAGCAAATAGAAGAGCATAAAAAACGAATAGAGAAATTGGAGGAATATACAAAGACATGCATGTAAGTAGAAAAACAATCTTTACAGGATTTTTTTTTTAATCTGAATGATCCAGTGTATTCTTTAAATATTGAATGAATGTTACTATTGTGTGATATTCTCACTCCAGTGTCTTTCATTCCTTTATAAATTGCTAAAAATTATGCTGGGCTGTGGTGGCACATGCCTTTAATCCCAGCACTCGGGAGGCAGAGGCAGGCGGATCTCTTTGAGTTCAAGGCCAGCTTGATCTACAAAAACTAGTTCCAGGACAGGCTTCAAATGCTAGAGAGAAACCCTGTCTCGAAAAAAAATTAAATAAATAAATTGCTAAAAATTATACTTACCATGTAATAAATATATTTAAAAATTGAAAATAAAAATAAGTGAAGTATTTAAATTTGAAAATATAAATATATAACAATGGCATTTCTTAATTCTCCTTTGATATTGACATTTTATGAATAAATAATGAATTGTGAGGGCTGGAGTGGTGGCTCAGTGGCTAAGAACACTGGTTGCTCTTCTAGAGGACCCAGGTTTGTTTCAAAGTACCCTCATGGCAGTTGGGCTCACAACCATCTGTAGTAACAGATCCAGAGGATCTTATGCCCTCTTCTGGCTTCCATGGGCACTACATAAATATTCACAGACATACATACAGGCTAACACACTCATAAAATAAAAATAAATTTCAAAAAGTTTAAAAATAATAATGAATTGTATCATGAAAGCTAATATATAGTATTTAATGTACCACTAAGGAATTTTAGTTGATTTTGATTGATATTAAGCGTGTGATGATTGCTTGGCTTATATTGGTCTATACTTACTCTTTTTTTAAAAAATCTATTTATTATGTATAGAGTATTCTCGGTATTCTGTCTGCATGTATGCCTGCAGGCCAGAAGAGGGCACCAGATCTCATTACAGATGGTTGTGAGCCCTCATGTGGTTGCCGGGAACTAAATTCAGAACCTTTGGAAGGGCAGGCAGTGCTCTTAACCACTGAGCCATCTCTCCAGCCCCATACTTACTCTTATAGTAAGCAGAAATGTGTATTTTCAAATAAACAAAGAATAATCAAAAGCTCCTTTGCCTGTTTAGTTTTGGGTGTTTTTTGTGTTTGTTTTTTAATTAATAAAGCACTACTCCATTCTTGTACAGTGCCAGACAAGACTTGTTTTAACCTTTTACTTCTCACATTTTTGGTTGTTATTCTTGTTACTGTTCTAGGGATTGCTTGAAAGACAAAAAACAGCAAGAAGAAACCCTGATAAAAGAAATTGAGAATACAAAATCAAGAATGTCTAAAGTTAATGATGAACTGGGTCTTATTAGAAGTGAATTGCAGAATGCTGGAATTGAAAACCATGAAGGAAAACGTCAGCGGAAGAGAGCTGAAGTTCTGGAAAGTCTTAAAAGACTTTACCCAGATTCTGTGGTAATTATAATGAATAGTTCATTTTAAATGCTATGCTTTCTCATTTCTGAAAATAGTCCTCTTACTTGGGGATTGAAATTATAACCATTGTAAAGAAGCAGAAATATTTTAAAAATGTGTTCTATATTTGACAATTTTATATTTAAAATATAATAGTAAATAGAGAAAGAAGTAATTTCAAATTATGTTTGTAAGTTAAGTATTGAAAAGAAACATTTACATGAACACAGTACCTAGCCAGTATACATTATGGCCAATATCCCCAGACATAGTATGAAGTAGTCTTGGTACTCCCAACAAGAAACCTCAACACTAAAGTTCTTCATGATTTTTGGCAAGCACCGTTGCCATATTTTCATTTCTGACTGTATCCATTAGTACTTAATAGTTTTCTTTGGCCAAAATACAATGATAACCTCTGTCACATGAGGTGTTAGCCTCAAACATTGTTTTTTGTTATATCTGGGGACTCACTTATGTCTCAGTGTGCCCTCTGATTTCCTTATCGTCTGTTTTTTAGTATTTGACAATCATTGCTCTGTTTCACAGTGCTTGCCATTAGCCTTCATGTTATTACATTTTCCTGGTTACCTACTTCATCTCCTTTAAATTGCCTTTTTTTTCTATTAATTTTACTGTCAGTGTGTGTGTGTGTGTGTGTGTGGCAATTTTTTTTAAATATTTTATTGATACTTATTGAGCTCTACATTTTTCTCTGCTCCCCTCCCTGCCTATCCCCTCCCCCCTTCAACCCTCCCCCAAGTTTCCCATGCTCCCGAATTACTCAGGAGATCTTGTCTTTTTCTACTTTCTACTTCCTATGTAGATTAGATCTATGTAAGTCTCTTTTAGTGTCCTCATTGTTGTCTAGGTTCTCTGGGATTGTGGTTTGTAGGCTGGCTTTCTTTGCTTTATGTTTAAAAACCACCTATGAGTGAGTA
>PVIU01031906.1:0-14214 GCA_004026605.1 Ondatra zibethicus
TTGGGAGTCCCTGCCGGAAGGGCTTGTCGCCGGGGTCATGTCGGCCCAGGGCGACTGTGAGTTCCTGGTGCAGCGAGCCCGAGAGCTGGTGCCCCAGGACCTGTGGGCAGCCAAGGCATGGCTTATCACGGCCCGCAGCCTCTACCCGGCCGACTTCAACATCCAGGTGAGTCAGGCGCGGCGCGTCCGCACGCGCGGAAGGGAGGGTTTAGCCGAGCTGGGTGGCCCTGGGTGCCGAGTACGGCCGGACTCCCTCCCCACGTCGCTCCGATCCTGCTTCACACTACACAGTCGACCAGCCTTACCCCCGGCGCCTGCCAAGGCGGAGACCGCACACTAGATGAGGGCCCAGGCCACTCATTCATTGATCATGGTGGCAGCCATCTGTTCGGTGCCTGCTGCTCGAAACCTGATCCCAGAAACCCCGCGGATGGAGTGAACCCGGAGCCCCAGTCCCGAGCTCGGGGCCACCAAGGGATGTTTGGTGCTTAGGCTTTCCTTTCCCCTGGGGGTATTTTGGGTGAAGGCCCAACTCTGAGCGGCGCTGCAGGTGGGCTGGAGCTGGGCCAGCTACTGCGGCGGAAGGTGGTTGTGACCCTGTCTGCCTTGTTTCAGTATGAGATGTACACCATCGAGCGGAATGCAGAGAGGACTGCCACCGCGGGGAGGTTGCTGTATGATATGTGAGTTAATTATCTGGGATCCTTCCAGGATATTTTGTGGACACCCTAAAGGGGCTCTTCATATATCAACAACTGATAAAAGTTGGGACTCTGCATCCCTGGAACCCAGAACTCAGGCAGTTTTAATTGCCGCACGCCTGCTGCAGAGATGGCTTATTCTTGTATTTTAATCCCCAAATTTGTATCCCGTGGCTTATGTAAGAAACCAGCATTTGGACAATAATTGATAGAATGAAATGTGAAAATCCCGTCTAAAGAAGGTTTAAGTTTGTGTGTATCTGTGCATCTCTATGCAAACACATAAATATCGTCAGGGAGCTGACAGCAAGGGCACCCTGCTCTAACTCTGAAGCTTGCTTTCATCACCCGCTCTGGTGGGCCCCCCATGACACATTTAATTTCCAGTTATTTTAAACTATGTCTGGAATGTCAGTGCTTCTCTGTCCATATTTCGGTGTCTCTAATTTGTAGCTAAAGGGCATGTGCATTTCATCACCTATCAAGTTGTTCTCTAAAAAGTGTATCCTAAATATACATTTCCACAAGTGATATATAAGATTGTCAGTTTTCCACACTCCCAGCAACCTTATATGATTGTCTCTATCTCCTTTTTTCTTTCTTCTTTCTCCACCTTTCCCTTTTTTTTTTCTTCTTTCTTTCTTTTGAGACAGAGGAATCTCACTTCATTGGCCAGGGTGGTTTTGAACCCAAAAGGCTCACATGCTCCTCCTGTCTTAGCCTCCTTGTAGCTGGGACACAGGCTGTACCACAAGTGGCCCGTGTCATGGGGAAAATCATATCTTGCTATATTGTTTCTTATGTTTGTGCCTCTGATGCTACCAAGAATGTGGAGGACCACTGCCAGTCTTCTCTCTGTTTATTTGTGGCCACTGATTTGCCTTTTTTTTTTTTTTTGATAGAGTATCACTTTTTCTATTGCTGTGACTGATAGAAAGGAAGGGTATATTCTGACTCGGGGTTTCGGGATACAGTCCATCTTGGGGGGGGAGGGCTTGGCAAAAGGAGCAGGGTGGCTGGTCACAGTGTTCATGTCAAAGATGAATGAGGGCTGTCAGATTGCTTTTGCTTTCTTTGTTTCTGAGACCAGGTCTCATGTATCCCAGATTGCTGTGGGTTCAAATTCATTAAGCATAGCTGAGGATGACCTTGAATCTGATCCTCTTGCCTTTACCTCTTAAATTGTAAGCATTCACTACCACGTCTGGCTTATGGGGTACAGGGATGGAACCCTGGGCTTTGTGCATGATAAGCAAGCACTCTACCAACAACTGAGCTGCATCCTCAGTCCCCCCGTTCCTAGAAACATCTAAAGACTTTATGAGGATTCTCAGTTATTTTAAGTAATAGGCTATTTTGTGCATTTATCGTGGCGTATTCTGATGTATATAAACATTTGCCTAAAGGAAAGAGGTTTTCTCTAAATGCTGGTTTTTTACTTTGTTGAATCTGGTATCTTACTTTGGTGTGTTCATTTTAAAAATAGGTTTGTGAATTTCCCAGAACAGCCGGTGGTGTGGAGAGAAATCAGTATCATAACGTCAGCACTGAGGAATGATTCGCAGGATGCCCAAACCCAGTTTTTAAGGAGTGAGTAACAATAATGACCACTTCTGGGATGCCGTGTCTGTCACAGACATCCCACTCACACCTATCATAGTGGTACCCACATTATGGTTTATTCTAGGCAGTGAGCGTCTACGGTGATGTCACTCGGTCCCTTCAGAATTTACATAGAACACTTATTTAAGTTTTCCTATGGCATGGCAATCTGTCAGTGAAATCAGGAGATTGTATTTTGTACACATTTTACAATAACCAGCATCTTCACAAAATAGGAGAAAAACTTTGAACTTCTGTGTTGGTTGCTATACCCAACCAAAGACTAGCAATTCTAGATAATTAGCAAGCAGATGATTTCGGTCATTTTAACTTCAGCAAGTTTCCGCCTTTCTCGTAGTGTAGCTAGGTCTGTGGTGATGAATCAATCAGGTCATGCTTGCCCTCTGAACCATCAGGCCTCCAAATGTCTCATGATTACTCAGCAAACCGCTTGTGCCAAGTACTCCAGAGTCCAGAAGTCTACTAGTGTGAAGGTGAATTCCAAGTGTTTACAATTTTATGAATGGAGAAGAATACCTTACTTCTTTCAGGTCAACATTTTCTTTGTGGAAAAAAAAAACAAACAAAACTTCAGAGGTGAAATTTTGTTTGCAGGCTTGTTTGAAACTCTTCCGGGTCGGGTCCAGTGTGAAATGTTGCTGAAGGTGACAGAGCAATGCTTCAACACATTGGAGCGATCAGAGATGTTGCTGCTGCTTCTGAGGCGCTTCCCTGAGACCGTGGTGCAACATGGGGTAAGGCTGATTCCCTGCTTTTCTTTAAGAAAGGACTACAATTGCTTATCACTCAATTCCCTGGAATTCATTACACATCTCTAGATGTCTTCTTATCAACCTAAGGTTATAGTCCCCAAAATTTTGACAGCGTTATTCAGTAGAAAGTTACCTATTTCCATTGTGTTTGACAATGTGTTTGAATTTAAGGGCTCGCCACCAAGCCGAGCAACCTGAATCCCATCCCTAGGTCCCATGTGATGGAAGAAGGAAATGGATCACAGCAAACTGTCCTCTGACCTCCACTTTAGTGCCGTGGCATATTCTTCTTCCCCATAAATAACCCAAAATCTCTTTAAGGGCCGCCACTTGCTGCATCTGGCCTACTCTACAGTGAGCTCATTTTAACTAATTTTATCTACATGGACAGTGCTCGTCTTTAAAGGTGAGCTATGCAATCATGCAGCCTTAAAGAGATTTTGTTCAATAATGGACTGTGTACATGGTAGTGTTCCTATGAGGTTATATTGTCCAGTGACAATATGGCCATCTTGGTTTGTGATATATATTCTGTGATGAAATTTCTACTGATGCATCATTCCCTATTGTAAGCCATGTATGACAGACATTCTGAGGTCTTCAGTGGATGTGAATCTGGGGACACAATTTAGATCTTACATTCTTTGCTCGCTGCAGTAGCTTTTTACTTTGTCATGTGCTCTTTTATGCTGTTCCAACAAGACTGCAGTGTTGCAAAGAGAATGAAATGAATGTGTGAGTGGATTGATAGACTTTGTAGTGCCAGGACACCAGTGAAGGGAAGGTGGCCTTAAAACTCAGACATTTTTGCCCAGTGCTTCCCCAACTGTATGATTATCTGCTGGGGTCGCTTGAGAGTAGCTGTTGTCATTCTTGTATTTCTTGACAGAGAGTAGAGTTGGTTTCCAATGTCTTAGAAAATCTCTCCAGCTGTCATTATTTGGGCTGTCCCTCCACTGTCAAGCTGGAGTTTCTGTAGACATTTTGTTAGCCCTCTAACTTTGCTAGTTCAGAGGAGAATGAGACCCGCGTGGACAGGTAGTCAGTGAACTTGATCCAGGCAATGTTGCTGATGTACTCTGACGTTTCTAGTCTTTAAAGTAGAATTGTTTGTTTCTTTGAGAAATTTGTGACAAATAGCAGAATACTGTTTCTTCCTGTGATTCTGACATATTGCACTGTGCACATTAGGGATTTTTGTCTTTAAACAGGTTGGCCTTGGGGAGGCACTGCTAGAAGCTGAGACCATTGAAGAACAGGAATCTCCCGTTAACTGCTTTCGAAAGCTATTTGGTAAGAAGCACTGTATTTTATATTATTTAATTGGAGTAAGTAGAGTATCTGGGATTGTCATTTCTGGGGTAAGGTTACTTGTACAAAGCAAAGGAGCTTTTTATATTATGAAATTTAATCTTGCTTTTACCTGCAAAGCATTTATAAATAAAAAACCTCTTGAGTGTTCTTTAGTATTTGCTATCTCTGCTAGAATGTGTACAGCATGTGTGTGCATACAAAGCATAGTCACGGACACAGACTCCTCCCAGGACCAGCAGATCTCTAGCCATGGTGTCAGACCCAAGGGCATGTTTTCTCTTGGCCTCCCTCCACTGATGTCCTTTTGTGCAGCTTGTTTAAGCAGTTGTGCCAGAGTGATTCCCCCTATACATTTTAGATGCTGCGTTCAGTGAACTGGAAAAATGTACTAGGTTAGAACCCTAGTACAAACAACCTGAATAGTTTGTTTTCTCTTTGCAACAGTTTGTGATGTCCTTCCTCTAATAATTAACAACCATGATGTTCGATTGCCTGCCAATTTGTTATATAAATACTTGAACAAAGCGGCTGAATTCTACATCAACTATGTCACTCGGTCCACACAGCTGGAAAATCAGCATCAAGGTGAGTGGAGCATCCTACACCTGTTCAGACTTGGTTTGCTAAAGTCCCTCAGAAGTCCTTCTTTGAATGTGTGTTAGTTTGATAGTTTTCCTAAAAGATGCCTTCAAAGAAAAAGAAGTATATAATTATTTCTGTAATCAATTGTACCCCTTGATTGAAATAGTATGGTTCCTAAACGTCACACAGGTACCTTGAACGCCACCCGGGTGCTGTAGCTCAAAAGCCACTTTCTATGACCAGCCACCAATTGTGGATCCTTGAGCCAATAAGCACAGTCATCTCACATGTGCTGTTAGTGATTTTACTGTATGAACATCATAGGTATACCAAGCTAGGTGTTATATCCTACTCTGTGATATAGCCTAGAGCCCATAACCATAGCAGGTTTCCTTGAACTGCAAGCCCCAAATCATGACACAGAGACTTATTATTAATTATGAAAGCTCGGCCTTAGCTTACGCTTGTTTATAACTAGCTCTTACAGCTTAAATTAACCCATTTCTATTAATCTATGTGCTGTCACATGGCTCTTGGCTGTTTCCTCTCCTCCTGCATGCCCTGCTTCCTCTCCATCTCCTCTGATGTCTCTTCTGCACCTAAATTTATCTCCTCTTCTTTTCTCTCTGCCTGGAAGACCTGCCTAGCTATTGGCCATTCAGCTCTTTATTAAAGCAATCAGAGGGTGCTTTGGCAAAGACACATCTTCACAATGTAAAGAAATATTCCGTAGCATTTCCCCATAAAATGGAAAGGAAAGATTTTAACTCTAACACAGTTAAACTGTATACAGTAAGAACAATTATCAGTTATTGTCTAAATAAAAAGGTTTTTAACTTTAACATAGTAAAACTATATACAATAAGAACAATTTTCAAGTAAGAATTACATTTACAAAGTCCAGTCCATGTGCATTTGGAAAATTTGGAGAAAGTACTATATCATCTAGCCTATCTTCGTGAGTCCAAAGTTTTATAACTAAACCATTTTTTATTGTAGCTTGTGTTACCAACTTTAAAATATCTTTTTAGAATGTAAAACTTTTTCATAAATAAACAAAAACAAGCTTTTATGTCTCTGAACCATATACATTTTACATCTCTTTTGTAAGTTTCTTTTCTGAATTTGGTAACAAAACTGTAGCTATGACTATCTCATCTTCAGCTCCATCAGAGACCTGAGAAGGATAAAACTTACATGAAATGGAGAGCAAACAAATTCCAAAACTAAGAAGTGGCAGAGACAGATGGCTGCCTGGACAGTCACCCCCGGGTTTTTCTGTAACACTGGGCCATCCATCTTCTGCCTACAGTTCTAAAATATATGACAGACTTTTCTGTGAAGTAGGAATTTTGAAGGACTGGTCTACCTTGTCTTGGCAAAGTTTGGCAGTCACTTTCTTTTGTGTCCAATTTGGACAGCATTCTCTCAGAAGTTGAGTCAAGGGCAGTTTCTTTGCCCTATGACTAACCTTGCCACAAATGAAAGCAAACTCTATAAGGAGGTTTTTCTATGTCCATAATCCCTTTATGAAGTAGATTGGTACTGCAGACATGTCTCATTGTCATGAGAAGCCTTAGGTTATTGAAACATTTTAAATTGCACATTTTTTAGGTCTTTTAAGTGTTTAAAGACCATCTATCTATTTAAAATATATTTCTGGTAGACCTTGAAAACATACCTAGCATTGCTATAAATTTGATGGTTATAGATGACTAACTATTAACCTGTATTTCTTTATTATCCTAAATAGCTTTTAAAGACTAAAATTTTATATTGCCTTTTTAAATGAGCTGCATAGGTATAATACCTTAAACAAGAATAGAAACATATATATATAGTAGAGCAAATTTATAACCTTATGTTTGTATCACTATACAAAAATGCATACATTGTAAACTATATGAGACTGGGTGGTTCAATGGTACACGCAACAGTCCACCCTTTTATCTCATATTTCTATACTATATCTCCTTTTTCGCCCCAGAAAGAGATCCCTGAATCTAATCGCCTTTGTTTAGCTTTCTCCCTGATCATGACCAGTAACAGTTTGTAACCAATCCCCCTAAATGATGACAAATATTCATAACCCACCAAACGATCCAAACCCACCCATCCAACCTCTTGGGAATGTGGACGTTGTATTCTCTAGACTGCCTCCTCCTACTGTCTGGGGGTGATGGCATCTTTAGGGAACCCTGAGAAAAGTGAGATAATGGTCAGGTCCTGGAAAAACTAGCCATAACATTTGTTGTTCAGTCTCTGTGTAATGGGAAAATGCAAGACTTATCTGCGTTCCTGGCTCGAATAGTCTGTAAGGCCGGACCATCTCAGCCAGCAGCCTTGAAGCTGTTCTGCTTGCAGAACTCTGAGGAAACTGCAGCAGAGGCTGGACCACCAGGCCACCTGTTTTGAGTAGTGTCTCATCCCCTTGCTCTGATAACACACAAACTTTCAAAGGTAACTTACATATCTGAATTAATACAGGTATGGGCTGTGTGTTATATACACGCCAATGAAAGATGATTTTTTTGTTTTATGTTTGAGCAGATAAAATACACATCATGAGTCTTGTAGTTTTTTGTTTTTAGTTTTATTTCTTAATGGTTGTAGCCAGGAGTTTCAGCAGGTATCCCCTGATCAATTCTGATCCTCTTTAACCTTGAATGAACCCACAGCCTTTCATTTGTGTGGAAACAAAAGCATAACCTCTTCCCCAAAGCAGTACATTTTCTGACTTCCATTTTATATCTGGGCTGGTTTAGTTCATCGAATCCCATGTCTCTTGGCAGATGTTCACTCTTCAGTAGTCAGAAAGCTCACAGTCAGCAAGACACCATCAGGATCCAAACTCCCTGTGTATTTCCATCTTTGCGTGACTTAACCTTTTGATATTATTTTCTCTTTAAAGACTGTTATTTATAAACTATTTTTCTATGACTATCTATACCATGTCTTTTCTTATCCAAGCCTATGAACATTTTTAAATACACTGTAACCTATTTTAGAGGGCTTTTGTGTTTTTGGATTTTTTTTCCCAAATCTGAATCTGTCTTTACTGAGCACCAGCAGTGTTCCTCTGACCACATGAGACAAATCTAAACTGTCAGCTGCTGCAAGGTTCAACTTAGTGCATGGTGCTGGTGCCTGGCTCCAGCCCACAGGCAGCAGCCAGTAGCTCCGCCTATGTGTGCCACCGAACACTAGCCTGCCTGAGAAGACTGCAGGACTAGGAAGCTACATTTGGCTCTTTGTCCAGACCCTTTTTTTTTGTTTGTTTGTTTGTTTTTTGTTTTTTGAGACAGGTTTTCTCTGGAGCTTTGGAGCCTGTCCTGGAACTAGCTCTTGTAGACCAGGCTGGCCTCAGACTCACAGAGATCTGCCTGCCTCTGCCTCCCAAGTGCTGGAATTAAAGGCGTGCACCACCACCGCCTGGCTATCCAGAACTTTTCTTAGCTTTCTCAGATCCTATTTTGGATATTTTAGCCCCCACATTGGGCACCATATGCTAGCAGATTTTCCTCTGGACTGCCAGCTCCCCCCCACCTCTCTCTCTCTCTCTCTCACTCACTCACACACACACACACACACAACCCGACAGGGAACCTTATTATTAATTACGAAAGCTTGACCTATAGTTTAGGCTTGTCCCTCTAGCTCTTACAACTTAACCCATTTATAGTAATCTGTGTTTTGCCTCATGACTTTTTACTTCTTTTCTGTCTTGCACTTGTGTTTCCTTTCAATGTCCTTTGGTGTCTTGTGCCTAAATTCATCCCCTCTTTTCTCTCTGCCCAGAATTCCCACCTAGCCTCTCCCTGCTTAGTTATTGGCCATTCAGCTCTTTATTAAACCAATCAGAAGGCGCCTTGGCAAAGATACATTTTCACAACCTTTATATTCTGTATCACGTAGGGCACAAATGTACAGTTACTATACTGAATACTGTAGGCAGCAGTCGCACATGGTATTGGTGTATCTCAGCCGTCCTAAATGTATAGATTGTTTAGTAAAAGAGCATTGTATGAGATGAAGGATACCACTGGTGGTGGCACTTGCCAGCAGCAGCTCTTGCAGGACTGGAATTGACTGGGGGTGGGAGGGCTCAGGGAAGGGAAGGCCTCGATTCACTGCAGACTGCTGTATACTACAAATTCTCAGCCGACAAAACATTTCTGTCTTTCTTTACTGATAAATTGCTACTGTAGCTTTCAACTTTTTGATGTTTTGGAAAAACTTTTGATTCTTTTTAATACATGAAACACATTACTTAACTGGAAAATAGTTTGTGTCTTTATAACCTTTTCTTTAGGAATTTTTTTTCATGTTTTAAACTTTTATTGGAGTTGGGGGTTTGGGGAAAGGAATGGGAAAGGTGAATAATGTAATTATATTTTAATTAAAAATTTAAGAATTGTGGAAAATAAAGTTTTCTAATACCAAAAAGAAAGTGAGAGAAGCACCCGAAACTGTGTCCCTCGGTGACGGCTCTTCTTTAAAAACAACAAAGGCGTAAACGTACCGTGGTCTGTGCCTGCGCCTGCGCCTGAGCTGGCCTCCATCCCTAGCTCCTGTCCTAGCTAGGTCTTTAGCCCCCAGCACCACTGGCCAGGGCCTGCCTGATGGGTCTGCCTGGAGTGCTTGGGGGACTGCTCCCTTCTCAGGACATGCCCTTCAAAGGACATGCACTTTGCTGGGTTAGTTTTTGTCCCTGATTTGCCTCTCGGCATTCGTCACTTTCTGCTCTGGTGAGGACCTGTGGGTGCTGGTGTCTGCTTCCCGATTTTGTGGGGGTTGTTGAGCTTCTGCGGCCTTCGGTGGGAGCTGTCCTGGCGGTCTGCAGCTTCATCTTTGCTGTAGCTCTTTGCTCCTGGGCGATGGTGAGAGAAGCTTTGCAGTTCCCATGTGACCTTAGAGGCTCCAGTTGTGTAAGCAACGCATCATTTACGGGACCCCTTCGAGAGCACTGTGGGACTAATGTGCCAGGGTCGTACTTAGCCTTTTGAGTGAGGATTTAGATGTTTGGCTCCTTTGTCTAGTGCCATATAAATACGTAGTTTAAAAAAGGGGGGGGGGGATGTATTAGGGTCAGTACTTTTGTCTTTTGATTGAAGAGTCAGATATTTTTTTCCTCTGTCAAGTACCATATAAATAAGTAGTTATATTAATTGTAAGTTACTTTTTCTCACATCTCAGGTGCACAAGATACATCTGATTTAATGTCGCCCAGCAAACGTAACTCTCAGAAGTACATAATAGAAGGCCTGACTGAGAAGTCATCCCAGATTGTAGACCCTTGGGAAAGGTTGTTTAAGATTCTGAATGTGGTTGGCATGAGATGCGAATGGCAGACGGATAAAGGGAGACGGTAATGAATGGTTTACTCCAGACTTCCTTGTTAAATCTTCAGTGTGTCATCTCAGGACCCTTGTACAAAACAGAAGCTTTTAAGAAAATCAGCATCATGCGTAGATAACACTTCTCTTCAGGGCAGTTGTGTAGCAGTCACCATTTATGCAAGAGAAGAGGGTACTTCTTCATCGTGTCCAAGATTCCCAAGTGTAGGGAACTCCTGAGATGTACTGAGCGGGGCTGGGGAGAAGCCCGACGAGGAAGTGCTTGCTTGCAAGTGTGAGGAGCAAGACTAGAGTTGGGCAGATGTGACAGCTGTCTGTAAGCCCAGCACTGGGGAGACAGACGGAATTTTTGGGGTGATCTGGCCTTCTAGACAAGCTTGAATTGTCTTGTTCGAGGTTCAGTGAGAGCTCTTTCCCAATAAATAATGTGAGAAGTGATCAAGAAAGACTTTCGGCATGAGCTTCACATGGACATGCACTTACATGATTCCTGTACCACCCATGATCTGTGCCACACACAAGCAAACTCACACATTACAAGCAATAAGACAGTACTAAGTGTGGTGGTGCTCATGTTTAATCCCAGCACTGGGGAAGCAAAGGTAGGCGGATCTCTGAGTTCTAGGCCAGTGTCTGCAAAGCAAGTTTCAGGATAGCTAGTACTTTAACAGAGAAACCTTGTCTCAAAGAAAGACAGGAGGGAGGGAGGAAGGGAAAGGTAAGGAAGGTATACATACAAAAAACATACAAAAAAAAACCCCACAAAACCCAGTAATAAATAAATAAATAAATTTAAAAAGAACATACTGAGAACTTGATCCTATCTTATTCATGCAGAGAAAAAAGAAGTTAACTTGGTATGCTTCTGTCGTGAGGTTGTCTTTGTTCTTAGCTCCAGGTCAGAAGAAATTTACCAGTCATGCAAATAATAAAGAATAACTTTAATATGAATAAACATGTCTCAGAAGAACTCAAGTGGCTAACACAATGATGAAAATATGAGAAGTAATAAATCTTTGGGATGGAGAAAAATTAACACTGAACTGTTGATAGGGATGTAAATTAGTGCAGCTATTATGCAAAATAGTGTGGAGGGGCCACAAAATCTGACAATAAATCCACCTTATAATCCAGCTGTGGATTCCAAAGGGACTTAGCATATGAAAGAGACATCTGTATGTTTGTTACTATACTGGTTTTAGTAGCTATGATATGGAATCTATCTAGGTGCCCGTGAATGGATAAAGAAAATGGGAGTCTGATAGGGATATATTACAACATTATTCAGCCATAAGGCACCATCTTGCATCATTTTTTGGCAAAATAGTTGAGCCTAGATGATGTAAGTGAAGTAAGTCAGATATAGGCAAATTCGCCATGTTCCCTCTCATATGGACGTTGATAAATGCTATTTGGAATGTAGAATGGTGATCATGTGTGCCTGTGAATGGGGTTGGGGAAGGAAGTAGCGAAACGTCAGCTAACAATATCCAAATATAATTGTTACAGAAAAATAACTACTGATGTCCTACAGCGCAGAAGGTACATGGCAAGTCACAATAGCTTAGCTGCGTGTGGTGCTGGGATTGAACAAGGTTCTGCTTATGCCAGCCACGTTCTCCATTGTTGAACCACAGCCACAGCCCTGATTTTATGTTTAATTTACGTAATTGGGTTAGAGGAGTTTGAAGTTTCCTAATTGATGGTATGGAGGCCAAAACTTAATTACCCGAGGGCCACACACTTTTAATCCTAGAACTCAGAGACAGAACAGGTAGATCTGTGAGTTCAAGGCCAGGTTGGTCTACATAGTGTGTTCCAGACCAGCCAAGACTATAATAGTAGCCCTGTCTCAAAAAGAAACTTAATTACCCTGATTTGATTTGCATATGATACATATGTATAAAATGTTACACTGGGCCTTTGTGAATATATAGTTTTTTAATGTTTAAGGGGCTAGAAATATTAATTACCCCATTTGATTTTATACTGTATTAGATTATCACAACATATCACATGAATTCGTACAGTTAAAGTAAGTTTTTAAGGGGTTGGAGTAATGGTCTAGCAGTTGAGAGCACTGACTGATCTTCCAGAGGACCTGGTTCAATTCCCAGCACCCACGTGGCAGCTCCAGGGGATTTGACACCTTCACACAGGCATACATGCAGGAAACACCAGTGTACATAAAATAATTTTTTAAAGCTTCATTTTATTTAATGCCACAGCAGTTTCTATGCCCCAGATACCTACAGCTGCCTCTGGCAAGTGCAGTGTTTCTCCCAGAGTTTTTCCTCCGTCTTTTGCTGGCAGGCAGTGAGGTGAATTTTGTCCCCTCCCCCCAGGAGCTGTAGTGACATACTGCACCGGATGAAGGAGCTCTGCAGGTACATGAACAGCTTCGACAGCGAGGCTCATGCCAACTATAAAAACCAAGTGCTCTATTCCACGATGCTGGTCTTCTTCAAGAGTGCGTTCCAGTATATCAGCAGCATACAGCCATCTCTCTTCCAAGGTTAGCTCGCATGTGCTGGTGTGAAACCCGAAATACTAGTTTAGTGCGGATAAGAGGGAAACAGAAGTATTTTACAGTAGTCTACTTTCACCATTGCTGTGGGATTAGCAAGTTGTAGGGTGGTACCAATGTTCTTTGTCATTGATGATTTAATTTGGTTTCTAGTGATTAAGTTTTTATGTAACTATTTCTCACTAGGAATTCCTGTATTAAGACCTATAACTAAATAGGGATACTCAATGCCTGTTTGAAAAGGAAATCAACACTTTGGAGGATGAGAAGGGAGAAGCAGTTCAAGGACAGCCTTGCTACATACTGAGTTTTTTTGTTTGTTTTTATGTTTTTTTGTTTGGTTTTCAGAGAAAGTGGGTATTTATTTAGTGGGTTATGGAGGGGAAGGGAAAGGGGAGAAGGGGGAAGAGCAGAGAGAGAGAGAGAAACAGAGGGGGGAAGGGGAGAAGTGGGGAGAAGGGAGCAAGGCAGAAGCTACCTCTTCAAGAGAGAGACAGAAAAAGAAGCTACATACTAAGTTTGAGGCCAGGCCTGGACTATACACGAGACCCTCTCTCAAAAAACTAAAAACACAAAATCAAGAAAGAAAACCCTAAAATGTAGATATTATGAAGACAGCACAATAGACAAAGATTTAAATAAGCTATTTATATATATTGTGTGTTAACGTGTTTCATATGTTCTGTTTTGTTTGAAGCATGTAATTATGATGTGCATGTAATGTTCATGGTCATTTTATACTTCATGGCCATTGTTTAAACACAGATGCATAAGAACAAATGCAAAGAAGGAGCAGTCACTGGTTTTCAGCCCTGAGCTAGCACCTTTGTCAATGACCCAGCATGTGTGTGAGCATACGGCCTTTCTTCTGTGTGCGGAGGTGCTCTTGTTTACCTGGTCAGGGTCATGCTGGGTATATTTTTACGAGCTTTATTTTCATGTTGCACTTGACCTGCTCATATTCACTACTCTTTTTCTTGCTTCATTTTTAACATTCCTGTGTCCTCTTCTGTATAGGTCCTAACGCCCCAAGCCAGGTTCCCCTAGTTCTGCTGGAAGATGTGGCCAATGTGTATGGTGATGTAGAAATTGATCGCAGTAAACACATACATAAGAAGAGGAAGCTAGCTGAGGGAAGAGAAAAAACCATGGTAACCTTTGCACTTAATTACTAACATTGTGTGCCGTTTGCCAAGGATGAATCTTTGTAACGTGATTTTGGAGCTAAAAAGTAAAACTTATTAGAAAACAGTACAATTAAGCAAGTTAGTTGTCTTCAGTGGAGGCGATTTTGTGCCCCTTCTCTCCCTGGATCATTTGACAATGCCTGAAGACATTTTTGATTGTCACAGCTGTGG
>PVIU01031907.1:0-14221 GCA_004026605.1 Ondatra zibethicus
CTCTCCTCTGCCCCGTGTCATTGACACAGGCTCTAGAAGTTCTCACTCCAGTGTGCTGAGGAAGGGTAGTATTAGGACAAGAGCTCCAATTGTCACAGCAAGAACACATAATTGGAAGACTAAAATTCAGGAGGACTGGAGCTGCCAGGGGGAAAGATTTGATAAGCTATGTGGTCAGCAGTGGTCAAGGCTTTGCTGCTTTCTAGAGAAGTCATTCTTGACCTAGCCATGTAGACAAAACAGCTGAGGAACCATGTACAAACTTCTGGAGAGTCATAAAATACATGCATGATATCTAATTCTCACTCCTGACTTACTAGTGAGGCCTAGAACTGATCTCTCTCTCTCTCTCTCTCTCTCTCTCTCTCTCTCTCTCTCTCTCAGATACTAATTCTCTTATGCTTCCTCTGTAAGTTTGGTTGGTCCTACCAATGGCATTGCTAAACAAAGGAAGTAAGAATAGATATGGGTGGATCCAACCAGGTCCTTAATATTACAAAGATGTTTTACATGCACTAATTAATTTAATGATCCTAATCATTACTCCTTATTTAAAGATACTAATAAAGAGCTGAATGCCATGGGGATTATAATACAGCTTGCAATCATGTTATATTAAAGCCAGGTGTTAGCCATAAATCTATGTCGAAAACGAATAACAAAAAATTTAAATTTATTGTGCACCTCCTATTCACCAGTTACATAACATGCTCTCAATTCCATGAGATTGCATTTTATCCCATTTGACACTTGACATGATTGTGTCAGGAAGTCATGACACTTGCAGGTAAATGGATGGAACTAGAAAAGACTATACTGAGTGAGGTAACCCAGATTCAGAAAGACAAAGACCATATGTTCTCTTCTATATGTGGATCCTAGCATCAAAGCTTTAGACTTAACTATATAGCCTGCAGTAACTGAAAAAGCCAATCAAGTAGAAAGTGGCCATGGGAAGGCAGGTAATACAGGGGTAGAGGAGAAGAAGAGACAAAACAACACTAAGAATGTTTGAAAAAGTCACAGAGAAACATTATATTTTATAAGCATAAATTTAAGAAATACTTGAAGATTCTATGCCTTTTATTTAGATGAATAAATCATAGTTTTATTTAGATCATCTGTCAGTTTTAAACTGTATACCTGGTTATTTTATAGCAGTAAACAGTCTTTAATCAAAAGACAAGGCTCAATAGAAATGAAGAGAATGTAACTCTCAAAGACATAGAGCCTAACCTGATCATTGATAAAGTTCTGATCTGACACCAATAAGTTCATTTTGAAATGGCTATTTTTTCTTTTAGTTTTAATTAGACAATATAAGAGTTTACCACTCTAGAGTTCATGGGAACCAAAAGAGTAGATAAATGAGGCAGACTAAAGTTTCACGCAGTAGCCACCTTTATTCAGAGCTCCAGACAATTTGTGCTCTGAGGGTTAAAAGAATCACATGAGTCACAAGGACAAGCTGCATGTGGCAAAAATGTGTTTCTCCATGAAGGCACATGAAGGATAGTTTAAACATTTAATTGAACAGCAGCCGCAAGCAATAACGAGTAAGCTGTGGCGACCTCACGCCTACACACTACACGTGGAAGAAGCACAAACACATTTCAAGAACAAGCTCGTGGTTTGAAAAAACTGAAGTCACAAGACTCTTGGTGTCTTGGAGTTTTCTCATAAGCACTCAGAATTCCCCTCACAGGATTTCATTCTTGGGCCATGTTCCAAAAATAAGAACCCTGAAAAACCTGTTATTTTGGAAGAGGACAGTACCAGCAATACTTCTCATGCTCAAATGATGTAATTTCAAGCTTAAATTTATCCTGTAATTGTAGGACACTAGTTATCTCGTTTGTTGCTAAAACAATAACATAGACCCCTTCCCATTTATATGAAGAGAAATATTATCCATATTTAGAATGTTAACTGCTTATTGTAATTGTATTTTCTGTAATTTCTATTGTGGAGAGAAAATTTAAGATGAAGACATACAACAATCACACATAACTCATCATTTCACTTCTACCATGGTCTTAGCAAAACCTCTATTTGTTAGTCATATACGAAGAACATGCCTGCAAAATAAATCATAGAAACTAATCTCATAAAAAGTTTTAAAATGTATAATGCTTAGAGGCATTTTGGTTAAAATAAGTTATCTCATATCCTTGGAATTTTCTTATTCTTGATTATTAAAAATAAAGTAAAATATTATTTTATTTTTCATCTAGAATCTATTTCAGAAAAAATTTTCAAAATATATGTGTAGTAAGAAGCTGCTTGTTTGTTCCTGGCTGCTTGGCCCCAAAATAATCACACGGAAACCACATTATTTGCAATACTGTTTGGCCAATATCTTAAGTGTATTTCTGGCTAACTCATATCTTAAATTAACCCATCTCCATTAATCTGTATATCACCATGTAGCTGTGGCTTACTGGGTAAAGTTCCGGCATCTGTCTCCAGCAAGGCTACATGGCTTCTCCTTTACTCCACCTCCTTTCTTTCAGCATTCAGTTTAGTTTTCATCAGCTGTACTCTACCCTATCACAGTCCTAAAACAGTTTCTTTTTTTTTTTTATTTTTATTTTTTTTTACAAATGACACTTTATTCAGTCATTTTCTTTACAACTGAAACTCTGGGAATTCAAAATTAACATCCTTGCCCGTGAGCTTCTTATACACACCGGAAAAAGTTTCGACCTTGTGCTCCACATTGTTCTGCTGTGCTTTGTCTAAATGAACCTTTATGAGCCGGCTGCCGTCCAGTTTCACACGGATCCTCTTGCCCACAATCTTACTCGGGAAGACCAAGTCCTCAAGGATGGCGTAGTGCACTGCAGTGAGCGTGCAGCTTCTAGGGCGCTTCTGCTTATTTTTCGTACAGCTTTTCCGAGTTGGCTTGGGCAGAATCTTCCTCTGAGCAATGAAGACTACGTGTTTCCAACTGAATTTTTTTCTCCAATTCACGAACCAGCCAGACTTGGATTTTTTGGAAGGATTTCAGCTGAGGAACTGGTACAAAAATTATGATGGCTTTCTGACTACCACCAACTTCAATTTCCTTTGCCGCAGTGATGTTGAGCCCCTGCAGCTGCTCTTGAGATCCGCGTTCATCTCCAGCTCGAGCAGCGCCTGAGAGATGGCGGACTCGAACTCGTCCTGCTTCTTGCCATTGGGCTTGACGATCTTGGTGCTTGAGCTGAACATGGCTTGCCCTTACGGAGTGCAGGCTTGGAAAGAGGACAGTTTCTTTATTAACCAATGGTATTCACAGAATGCAGAGGGGAATCCCACATCACCTCCCCTTTTCTGTTTAAATAAGAAGGAAGGTTTTAACTTTAACATAGAAAACTTACATACAACAAAACAGGTATAAGGCAAGAATTACAGTTATAATATTTATATCTGCTTTATCTTTTATTATATCTAAGGAAGACTATAACTATAACTATTTATTCTTCAACTCTATCAGACTCCAGAAGGATATACTATTACCTAAGTAAACAGGAAGTGCATTGTAAGCAACTTCCAAAACTCTAGAATTGACAGAGACATCTTACTGTTGGACAGTCACCCAAAGTTCTGTATCTTTGGAGCATCCATCTTCAGCCTATAGGCCCATAATATTCCAGAATTTTCCACAAAGCAGGAAATTTCAAAGACAGTTCTGCCTATATTGGAAGTTTGTCAGTCACTTTCTTCTGTGTCCTGCAGAATGTCTGGCAGACTCTTTCATGAAGAAGAAACCCTAAAGGACCATCTCACCTTTAGGTAAGTTGATCAGTCATTTCTCTGTGGGTTTTGCATGTCCAGTTCATACAGCATAGCATCAAGCAGTCCAGGCAAGAGCAGTTTCTTACCCAAATTGCTAACCAACACCACAAGCCCATCTTCCTCTTGAAGTAGCTTGGTGCTGGCAGGAGCAGATGTGTCTCACTGTCATGAAAAGTCCTAAGTTTTTAAAACATTTTAAATGCCAAATTCTATAGTCTTTGAAAGGTTTGAATAATGTCTATCCATCTGAAATACATATCTATCCATCTAGAAGAACTAACTAATATGACCACAAGCTTAACTATTACAGATGCTTATCTATTAACCTGAATTTCTTAATTATATATTACATTTTTAAATGAGCCGCACAAACCCAATACCTTAATCAAGAGCAGAAATATTTATATATAACAAAATTGACCTTAAATTTGTATTAATAGACCAAGATCCATTCCAAAGCAGAGTATTCATATCTATATCATATCTCCCTTTAAATGTAAACAAACATTTATAAACAATATTTGGAATTTAGGCATAGTTCTCTCCAAACTGTTTCCTGCTTTTTGTTGGATGAAGTATTTTGGGGGTGTTCATGGTGACCTTTTGGGGGGGTCTTGGTCCATCAAGCCACATTAGTCTGGAAGCAATCCACAGGTTCTCATCTTCTGTGGAAACAAAAGAAGAACCTCTTTTCCAAAGCAACATATCCTTAGACCCAAATTTTGAAGACAAGATACCTTTAAAGTATATACATTAGTTACTTAGCTACTTCACAGTCAAAAAGTTCAAAGAAAACACAATAATATACATAATCCAGACTCTCTGTGTATATTTCATCTTTATGTGGCTTATTTGTTTTTACTCTGTTACTTTTTAATATTATTTTATTATCTTTACTACTTTAATCTATGATTGTACTCTGTCTCTTTAAAGACTGTTTTATTTATTAAAAGCCATTTATACTTCTTTTTATAACTCTTTACTCTTTTTCTTTTCTCTCCCAAACCTATGTACATTTATCTAACACTGTGACTTGTTTAGAGTTCTTTTATGTCTGAATCTGTCCTATTGTGTATAATTCTTTTCTGTCCAGGAGCATTTCTTAAAATGCTAAGTGCCTCTAAGGCTGCTTTGCCTTTTGGTTCTGCCTAGTCCAACATGGCAGGGCAGAGGTCTGTTTAGTGCAAGCCATGCTCAGAACCCCATTTTCAGGCATACAGTGAGTCTATGTTGCCATTAAGCAAGTTGTAGCACTCTGCTCACAGAACCCATTTAAATGTTCCACAGCCCGATCTCCTGAAAGAGTCAGAGTTTCTGCCGGCAGCACAGCCAGGAAGCTGTCTTTGAAACCTGCACAATTTTTTTGCTACTACCACTGAATCAGGATGACCTCTCTTAAAGGAGCTGCAGTATCCCACCAGCTGAAAATAAAAAAGGTGGCTAAACTTTGTGTGTGTGTGTGTGTGTGTGTGTGTGTTTAGAGTTCCTTTTCAAACTTTCTCAGGTTTTACATGGATATAGTAGACCATGTTGGAGTGTCAATTTGTAGTAAGAGGCCGCTTGTTTATTCCTGGGTACTAATCCCCAAAATAATCACACAGAAACCCTATTATTTGCAATACTGTTTGGCCAATATCTTAAGTGTATTTCTGGCTAACTCATAGCTTAAATAAACCCATCTCCATTAATATGTGTATCGCCGTGTGGCTGTGGCTTACTGGGCAAGGTTCCAGTGTCTGTCTTCAGCAGACATGGCTTCTCCTTTACTCCGCTCCCTTTCTTCCAGCATTCAGTTTAGTTTTCACCATCTAGCTCTACTCTACCCTATCACAGGCCTAAGGCAGTTTCTTTATTAACCAATGGTACTCACAACATATGGAGAGGAATCCCATATCATGTATGTAGTTGAAATGATACACAATTACATGAAAATGGTTTTCATGGACACATATGACACAATTTCATTAAAACAAATTATACTTAGTACGACAAAGTAGAAGGACTTTATCTTTAACTACCTTTGGGAGATCTGTAAGGCTGTCTTTTTGCTTTTCTTTCTGCCTGTTATTTCCATGCGGGAACCTCTGTCCTATAAGACTATCTTGTTGGGTATTACCCTCTTCCTTTTCTGAATATAGAGAAAATTCACCTTGCAATGCTTGGTTCCTGAATCCTTGAAAATCAGAGATGGCTGCAGGTGGTGGCTGATGGGAAGTGTCCTTTGGTGCACTTATATGCTCAGTAACGTAGCCTTTGCATTTGAAGCAGGCCTAGCCTCTGCTTTTATCTCAAAAGGGTCATTTGGTGGACAGGTTCATTCAATGGAGCCTACAAGATCAAACACAATTATTTGACCCATTTCTCTCTCTTTTTCCATTGTCTTTTGTATTTTTTCATATTTGGTTATTGATTATTGAGAAGGAAGTATATGACTGCTGAGCCTATGTGTTCTGAGGTCTCATATGAAACCTCTGAAGCTTTAAACAGATGTCAGGTTCTGGGTGACTAATGAAATGTTGGCACAGAAGAGCTTATCCCTTTGATTTAATGAGGATTAAGATTGTTGAATTGTTTGAATGCCTTAATTGTTCGATAAATAGGGCAGGGCTTGTTCTTTCCTTTCTTGAGAAATCTTGGTGTTATTACCGTTAAAATGTTTCTTAATGTAATATGATGAAACTCTATCATCATTCTGTGTTTACCTGCTGGGGTATTATAATCCCAAACAGTGGATTCTTGATTTCAGAGGAGCTAATCCAGATTAGATCCTCCAAAATCATGTGTGTTCATGAAAACTATTTTCATGTAATTGTTTGTGTATTATTTTGTACTTAAGCCATGACGGAACAAGACTCAGTCTACCCTTAGAATTCACCAAAGAAACCGAGTAATAAAACCTGTGTACCCTTTATTTCATCCATTATTTTAATTTGTGATAAAAAGATTATTTGGTAAATACCTGTGCTTCTGGTAGATACCCAGTAGGATTTTAAGTAGTTACCAAATAGCCAAGACTAATTCTTGGTGAGTATAGATCTTTCCATGTAAGTTCATAAGCCAAAGCTTAGGCCAAAAAGTCACTAGTAACTTGGGATAGATCCTCAGAGAAGTTTCCTAGGTTTTCCTTTCATTGACTGATGATCATGAACTCTTCATGCCTCCTTTTTTTTTGGTAAATGTCTTTCACCTTCCTCTTATTCTGAATAAACCATTCTCCTTCACTCTTCAGGCCTGGAGCTCCTTTGCTGCTTGGCACATTGGGCAGGCAGCTCTCCTCCTCCATTTTGGACTCTGTCACCACCACTTTGGCTGCCACTTCAACCCCTGCCACCATCTTCTCTGCATCTAGGCATTCTGTCGATTTCCATGGTTTTGACCATAGTTCAGATGGATTAACCACACTAAAAAATGTAAGTAAGAAAGAATTGTCATGTTGTAGCTGAAATAATTACTGTGCTCTGCCAAGAATGAACATTTCAAGGTTACCCTGACCCTCTTCCAACTTTGATGGGAGCTGTGATCTTTGAAAGTTTTGCCATTAAAAATTCTGTACCCCTGAGCTTAGGTACCAAGAAACTCTGAGGCATAAGTCTGCTCTTTGTCCAGTTAATAAAGGATTCATATAATTTAATTGGGTTAATCAGAATGGGTTGTCAGCATCTTTCTTCTGTTAATGATTACAAAACAAGAATAACTAACACTCCAGAAGAGTAAATGGGAAGAAAAAAGAAAAAGAAAAAATGGAAAAGAAAATAGAAACTCAGGGTTGAAATCAATCAGAGAAACAAAATCAAAGAGTCAATGTAATGAAGAGTTGGTGTTGGTTCTTTGGGAAAAAGCAACAAGATTAACAAACCTTTAGCCTTAAAAATGTACATAAATCATTCAGAGGAAAGTTTCAATAACATAGAGTCACCACATCCCCTACTTAATCCTTCTAATGGCTTTGCACTGCATTTTAAATCGAATCAGATGTTTATGCCAACTTAAAAGTCCAGGGAATTATCCTGCTCAACCTATGTATCCACCTGTTTCCATTTCCTCATTTGCCTAATAGCTTTCCCCAGTGCTAAGCGAAAGCTGTCAGGTTTTTAAGTGAAAACAGGTTCAACTAGAGAATGCCTAATGACTGAGCCAAAGAGCTACACTTTGTTTTCTCAGCTATTAGATCAAGCAGGGACAGCAATTCCACTAGCATCTTTCCAGCAGTGAGAGCCTTTCACTAGTTTCAAAACAAATAAGATATCAGGCTTAAAACCAAGTCCCAGGCAAAGGTCTGCTTTAGAGATATAATGTACTGCTCCTCTGTCAGCCTGTTCTCTCTTCATGACTTACAATTAATTTTAGGCAGTTCATTTCCTTTGCTAGGCGTATGTCCATTGTGGGCCAAGAGGATGCAAGGACCCATTGTAAATGCCCTTGAGACTAGATAATAAAATGTTGGTAGCTGATGTTGTTACCACTATTGAAAATTCCTTGGTAGGGAACATGTCTACCATTGTTTATTAATTACTTAATGAACTGAGTGCAAACAGATCTGGGCACAATGGTTTCCTGGTGGTTTGGCTTGGATATCTAGGGCTTACTGTCTAGAGAGGCTCTTATGTGGATGTGTCCTGGCTCTCCCTCCATCTCACCATTGTGCACTTCTGCAGCAATGAGTCTCTTGCCCCATCACAGTGATCTCTGAGCTTTCGTTGTCTTTGTTAGCTAATTGTGATAACAATGACAACTCTCACATTTTAGTTTCAGGGAATTTTTATTTGGATGTTGGGGAGTATGTGATCACACTGTGAACCCTGAGTTTGCAATTACACTAGCTAAACAAAATTAACCTTGGTTCAGAAGGTAGAGTTAGCAACTAGTTGACAGAAAGTGATCATAGAGCATCAGAGGGCATCTGCAAGGGGTGAAGAGATACGGTGGAAGTAGTGGGGAAGGATTGCAGGGGGCACAGTTTCTTCTCTTTTGGCAGAGCCAAAAGACCTGTATTTGGAAGATGCCAGAAAGGAAAGAGGGTTAGCTTGTTGCTACTCCACCTCTCTTGAAGCCTTTGTGCTTCAAGCTTTATTTGTAGATAGAATGACAGATATTTAGTTAAAGTTACCTTTAGCAGCAGAGCCGGTGCCTGCAGGAACCGAGTTGCCACCAGGCTGCTGCTTGAACCATCAGGCGGCTGCCAGAGAAGCAGGCAGGTAAATCCAGAGTCACATTTGCTGGTTGAAACAGCAGTAGACGAAGGAGCAGCCTCTGTAGGATATATTTGGGGATATATCAATGTGCGTTTTGGGGAGGCATCCTGGATGACTCTGAGATAAATGGTTCCAGGACCTCACTTTGCAAATATAGGGTAATGTAGTAGGATTTCTACGTATGGTTTATGTATTGGGTAAAGGTGGGTAAACTTTAAACAGTTCGACTAATAAGGATGAAAGTGACCAGATTTACATTTGCCTAAAGCAAGTAAAATTATCAGGTGCAATATATTTCAAATGCATTATACAACCCTTGCACACCAGGCAATGAAAAATATAAAAGTTAGAAGCAAAAGTAGGCATTCATTTTGCCCCAGTTACAACCTGAAGAGAATTCTCATGGGGGTTGGTTCCAAATGCTGGTGCCATCTGGATTTCTTGAGCTGAGGAGTTGATGAGAAAAACCTAGGTTCACTGAGGTATTCATCGTCAGAACAGAGTTCAAGAAACATAAGACCCTTGCAGATCAAAGGAGAACTCAGGGGCCTACAAGGAACCCCTCAAGGATTTAACATTATACTGATTAAAACAGTGTTTGAGCCAGGCATGGTGGTTCATGCCTTTAAACCCAGCACTCCAGAGGCAAAAGCAGTTGTCAGTTGGAGGCCAACCTGATCTACATAGTAAGATCCAAGCCAGTCAAACAAATAAAAAGCATAAACAATAACAACAAAACACAACCCCAAATATTTGAAAAAACTACTGAAAGCTAGGGGTAGAACTTGGATGCTATGATTTTAATGTGCTCCCCCAAATATTCATACACTGGAGTCTCAATCTGAAAAATTGTATTAAATGATTGTCTTAGTTAGGGTTTTTATTGTTGTGAGGAGGTACCATGGCCATGAAAACTTTTATGAAGGAAACATTTAATTGAAGTGGCTTGCTTACAGTTTCAGAGGTTCAGTTCATTATCTGTAACAGGAGGAGCGGGCTGCTTGCCGTCCTGGCCACCTGGCTATCTTACACCCGAAATAATCACACAGAAACTGTATTCATTTAAACACTGCCTGGCCCATTAGCTCTAACTTCTTATTGGCTAACTCTTACACATTAGTTTAACCCATCTCCATTAATCTGTGTATTGGCATGTGACTGTGGCTTACTGGCAAAATTCTAACCAGTGTCCATCTCAGGCATGAGATCCATGGCATCTCTCTGTCTGCCCTTCTTCCCAGCATTCAGTTCTGTCTACTCTGCCTACCTAAGTTCTGTCCTATCAACTAGGCCAAGGCAGTTCCTTTATTCATTACCAAATGAAAGCAACACACGAACAGAAGGAACTCCTACACCAATTATCATCCTGACAGGGACCATAGCAGCATGCAGGCAGACATGGTGCTGGAGTTGAGAGTGCTACATCTTGACTTGTAGGCAGCAGAGAGTCACCTGACAGTAACAATAGGGAAGCTTGAGCAAAAGAGACCTCAACACCTGGCCCCACAGTGACACACTTCTTCCAACAGGGCCACACCTCCTATAGTGCTACTCCCTTTGGGGGCCATTTTCTTTCAAACCACCACAGTGATGTAGGCCTTCTATGAGATATTAGCTTGACCAGATGCAAGGTTTTTGTTCAGTGCATGAGAATAATTAGCATCAGCTTCCCTATATGGACCCAATACATGATTTAAAAGAAAGCAGTTCCCCCATAGTCTCAATCTTGGTACCATTCTTGGCCTAGAACAAAGCTGAAGATTATAGTTAGGAGAGCAACTCAACTCTTTAACATGTGTTACTTCTACCCTTTGCAATAATTTTCTAAATATCATTGCTTTTCATCATCATTTTTTCATCATAAGACAGCCAACTGCACATTTCATATCTGTATTCCCCTTCACCTTGCATGGTTTATGTCTTAAGCAGAAAGGAAATAAATAGTGTGTGCTTAGGAGTTTCAGATGATGAAACCAGCAACAATGACTGTGGTTGTTTACTCTTGAGTTTTCTTAATCTTTATTATGGTTAGGCCACAGGACGGGTACAATTTGGAGTACTTATCTACTTTCTTTTGTGTGTGTCTGAGTGAATGTTAACTGATTGCCTTAGAAGACTGGCCCCAAAGGAAGCAGAGCCATGGGTGTGCCTAACTCCACACAGAGAGACATTCTAGCTACATGTTTACACACTGGACAGCTGAATGAACAATTGCACAGAAATAACTAATCAGGAGATATTTTGGTGAGAGTGAAAATAAATAAGGGTCCTCCCTACAGTTGGGAGTCCTTACTACATTTACTACACACTTCTTACAGGAGAAGCACCTGCTAATAATAATACTTTCACAAAGGCAGAGAAGTAGCTGGGAGCTAAACTGAGAAGCCGGCTATTATTTTTCTCCGTCTGATGACACTAATTGCAGGTTGTCATGGGCCAGGTTTCTGTAGGTGTGGTAGATTTAATGCTATAAGCCCAGGAAGGAACATGTTTCTGGGAGATGCCAGTGTAGTCTCTGGGATGCTGCAAGGATAACAGACTTCCCAGTGTAAGCGGTGCACCTCGCCAGCAATGAGGAGCTGCACATCTTCAGTCCTCACGACTCATGGGCGATTAGAACAAGGGGGAAAATTGTGGTAAGTTTTCAGTAGTCTTGTATTGTCTCCCTAGTCGCTCTTGCAATAAGCATTTGTATATGAGTAAAACTGAATGTGATGTGTTAAATGTCAGCCTATTTTTTTTTTTTTAGAAAAATTTCAGCTTTAATTGAGAAAAAAAGTACCGAATTTTAACAGCCTCTTTGTCATCTGCACTGCCTCAACTTTAAAGGGAGCAATATACTGAATCACAGCAAGATGAATAACTCAGAAGATCCCACTGGGCAGAGACACTTCAAGGTTAGCTTACCATTTCAGCATAACCTTTTCTGTTTTTCATCGTATGAATCTGTCTCACCATGTAGCTCAGAATGGCTTCAAAGTCATGTTGACTGCAGTACGTCCAGTCCAGTTCTTCAGTAACTTCTAGTTTACTGTCTTGGAAAGAGCAAGAATGTTTGTTTCAAGTAGACTTAATTTGATTCTAGACTTTACTGGGTATTTGAGATGTTGTACAACATTTACTCTCTTTGAACATCAATGCTCTTGTTTGTGATGGGGGTGTATGTGTGATGTCAGGTCTCCAAGGCAGTGAGGACGCTACAGGATTTTGTCTGCAGAGATTCCAGTATGCCAGTTGTGTGGGAAAATGTGATAAGATAAAAAATGGTTGTCTAGAGTCTGTCAGCTTTTTTTCTGGTCACCTTTTCCTATATATATATATATATATGAAAATATATATTTAGTTTGTCTTATTTCTAGCCAGCTATTTGTTTGTTTGTTCGTTTTTTACATACCAATCCCACTTCCCGCTCCCTCCTCTCTTCCTGCTCCCCCTACTTTCCTTCCCCCCACCCCAACCCCCATCCATTCTTCAGAGAGGGTAGGCCTTCCCTGGGAAGTCAATTAAGTCTGTCCCATCACATCTTTGAGGCAGGACCAAGGCCCTTCCCCTCCTTCCTCACCATGCATAAGCTAAATAAGGTATTTCTCCATAGAGAATGGTCCCCTTTTCTAATATAGGGGAAACAGGTCATCACATTTGGTATTTGCAACAGCAAGTGGCCACCGAGACAGCTTCTCATGCATTGCAGATGGCTGGGACAAGCTGAGGGCACCCTAATGATAACGACTCTGGGGAAATTCCTTTCCTTTTATGTTGGATCTAGCTCAGTGGGCAGAAAGTAGGTATTTTTAGTGCTGGCTTTTATTTCTTTTTATTGACTTCGGTGGCTTTCACCTCTTTGGAACTTCAGGATTCTGATAGCTGTTGTGTACATAAAGTCTTGCCACTGGCTCTAAAATTTTACCTGGCTTTTTGTTCCATCCATTCATCCATGTAAGTCTGCCACTTACTGAAACTTTTATCAGGTGTAGTTCTAAGAGCTTAGAATCTGGCAGTGAATAAATAGAAAAATAGCTCTGGATTCCTGGAGAACTTGCTCTATGAAGGGTGTGGAAAAGCACAAGTAAATAAATTGTGTATCGTCTCCAGAGACATCCAAGTTCCTCAGCTTCCTGTCTTTCTACTCATCTTTATGTCGCCATCTATTTGTCTTTGGGATGTTTTTGTTTGTTTGTTTGTTTGGGGGGGATTTTGAGACAAGGTTTCTCTGTAGCTTTGGAGCCTGTCCTGGAACTGGCTCTGTAGAACAGGCTGGCCTCGAACTCACAGAGATCTACCTGCCTCCACCTCCCTAGTGCTGGGATTAAAGTGTGCGCCGCCACCACCACCTGGCTCTATATTGTTCCCTTCAGGAACTAACTGTGATTTCTTTACAATAGAGTTTGCTTCTACCTGTGGTTGATTTCAGGGCCCATGACCACTTCCTCGTTGGTCTGGCAATAGAAAGATGTCACAGGCTTGGTCCTGAGGAGTTGCTCCCAGGCACAGCTATGTCCAGCACCTCAAACTGGAGAGATAAACCTTTGGGGTGTTACCATGGGGTGGAGTGGGGGAGATAGGTTGGGGTTTGTTCCCTAAGAATATCTGGTGTCTGAACATCTATTTTGCTCCAAGTAGTCAGCAAGGAAATAGAGAACTTGAAGTTAAGGTAGATCAGAATGGCTTAGAGAAGAACACAAGTGAGCGCAGTGACTGAGGGAAAAAAGCAGGAAAGCTTCCTCAGGTGTGGCCACCACTCAGGGTTCTGCCCATCCTGACTGCAAGCAGGGCTAACCTGCCAGTGGACCCAGCCTTCCTGTGGACGTGAGTGTGGAACTGGGTGCATTAGGAAAGATCAGTCCTGAGCTGATTCCAACTGATGACTCATTTGATTCAGACAAATGGCTGGCTATTGTTTCATTGAGCCACCGCGGGCAGATACACACAAAGCCTGTTGTTATTGCTAACTAGCATACCCAGTCCTTTTCACTCCTGCTTTTGTACCATGTTTTTCTTATGCAACGGTAGCAAAGGATACAGAAGGTGAGGGTTGTTGTTTCTCTCTATAGGTGTTTTAATGATAGCAGATGCTAGGCAGAAGGAAACAAGGAAAGTTCCATGACTGGCAGTCTCCTTCCCTGTACCACTGAGACATATGAACAGCCATATGCCAGCTTCTGCTGAGACAAATTTCATGGGCAGTGTCAATTACACCCTTTACAAATGATACGACAGCCTTCAGGAACTCTTCCTAAAGTGAGAGTGGG
>PVIU01031908.1:0-14211 GCA_004026605.1 Ondatra zibethicus
ACCCACAGTTAGTGGTTCAGTCCACCATGGCGGGGAAGACCTGTGACAGCAGCAGGAGGCCGCGGGTCACACTGCGTTAGCAGTCAGGAAGAGGAGAGCTGAATGCTGGTGCTTACCTCACACTCTTCTCTTTATTCAGCTGGGGACCCCAGGCCATGGAATGTCCCACCCACATTTAAGATGGGTCTGCTCACATCAGTGAAGATAATTCCAAAGGGAATACCCGGTCTTGTCTCCTAGGTGATCCTAGATCCTGTCAAGTTGTCAGTCAGTATTAACCACTGCATTTCTTTATGTTTATAAGTGTATATGAGGACAGGGTGTGGTGGGTGGAGCTACACATTTGTGGTGGTGAGTCTGCTCTAACAGGACAGGTGGGCCACAGGTGGGCACCAGAGTGGAATTCAGTCCCTGTCACTCTGTACCTCCTTTCTCTGTTCTTCCATAGACAGCTGGGAGCACCATTTGAATTTCTTATCATCTCAACTGGGATGTTCTGCTTTGATCTTCATTATCTACAATGTTCTTTTCCTTTTAGCTCTGTCTGACATGGAGATCACAGCCCAATCAGTTGTTTTCATTTTTGCTGGCTATGAAGCCACAAGCACATCCATTTCCTTCATTATGTATACACTGGCCGCCCATCCTGATGTGCAGAAGAAGCTTCAGGATGAGACTGACAGAGTTCTGCCCAATAAGGTGAGTGGATGGTACCCAGAGAAGGAGGGCAGAGGTAAAGGATTAGCAAGAACATGTCTCATCACTTGCAATGACAATTTTTACAGAGAATCATACAATGGTTCTTCCATCCTTTTTAGCAAGCATCTAAAAAAGAAACAAAGGGAGGGACATAGGAGAGGAATGCAACCCATAGAAATAGGCAATCTTTAATACAGTGCTGCCTCTGATGTATCTTTATCTATTATGACATCAATACCAAGTAAGAGACACCCAGAAAACCCGTGTGATACTTGAGAATAAGCACCAGTCCCTCAGGTGTCTGGACAGTTATCTCTGCTGATGTTCTCCGTGTGCTGTCCCCACTATCTACGGTGGTAGGGAGGCCTTCACTGGTCTCTGAAGTCTGGCCTGACACCACTCTCAATAGCTCTGCTGTCCATTCCAATAGCATGGCATCTATTGTGTGGGTGTGTGAGTCAACTAGGGGATTCTTTTCTCTCCTGCTGTTTTCATAGTGTGTTAGAGGACTTCCTGTCTGAAGTCCTGACTACAGTTAGTATCAATTTCTTAAGTTGAGTGTCAGTGCCCTCTGCTGGCCATAGCTTGCATTACAGTCAGTGTGCTGGACAGGTTCTCTCAGGGAGTCTCTAGGCCAAACCCTCTGAGGCGGCTAATGTCTCAGCTGCAGCTGTATGGGAATGCACCTAGATATGCTCAAGAGGAGTGCCTGCCTTTGTGCTTTCAAGACCTCCTAAGTGTTGGTCATCTCCTGAAGGGACACAGCTGTGAGTGTGTCCAGGTCAGTACTAGGACTTTATTATAGGGGCTCTAGAGCAGAGAGGGACCCACCTGCTGAGTTTGGGCTCAGGGCTGTCACACTCCATGATTATTCTCGGTATAGGAGACCTGGTCAGGACAATCAATGGGGGACACTTTTCTCTGAGCACTTTATTTCCTCAGCCTTCTGCCACATGTACTTTTAAGCTCCTAAGCATCTAACCCTCCCACTTACACAACTGTCTCTCAGGTAGTCCCTTGCTCTAGGGTTGTGGCACACTAAGTTCAGCCTCCTTGCCTTGTGACTGGTCCCTGTCCTCTGCCTCCCTGCCCAGTTCAGTTTCCAAGAAAGGTTCTCTATAAAGATGTCAACTGGCTTCTACCTTCTCAGCCATTCCCAGTGACAGTGGGACTCCTCCCCAAGGTTGCAGGAGTCAACCCCCGTGTCACCTCACTCTTCGTTGGTTCTGAAGTCTGTGGAGGCTGTGGGAGTGTCCTAGAGGTAGGACTCCCCGCCCCTTTCATCTAGCCTCTTTTTTTTTGGAGGTTCTTTGCCTCCCCCCTCCCCTGGAACTGGGGAACAGGGCAGCCAGAGCCATCTTTAGCTTGGTTTCTTTTCTATGAATCATCCATTTTTCCACCATGCTTTTTCAGTGTCCTACTACTTCCTTTGTGTTTCTAAAGCTCCTCCTTTCTCCTTGACATAGACTGTGTTTTGTTTGTTTTCTTGTTGTTCTGACTCTTCTTCACACACAGGGGCAGTTTCTAGTGAGCCATCCTCCCTGAAGTTTCTATTTCATTCAAACTTACTACTCTCACTACTCCCAAAGGAGTTAGTTAGCAGAAATTGCCTAGTCTGAGAAGCTGGGGACACAGTTCAGTCACACAATGCTATTTATGAGGACCTGAACTTGATTTCCAGAACCCATGTGGGGCAAATGTGGAGGCAGACGGTGTGAGCCTGTCTCCTCCTAGAGCCAGCAGACCTAGACTACTTGATGAGCTTCAGACTACTGAAACTCTGTTTCAAAATGTATGCAAAAAGTGGACTCCACGAGAAAAGACACCCATGGTTGTTCTCTGGCTTCCACATACAGGTCAGCGCACAGCAACTGTGCACATGCCATGAACATGCATACACATACATATGCAAAACCAGAATAATCTAAAAAGCCTGAACTGAGTGGGGAGTTTGTTCCTTGCAATGATGTTATTCCCTTGGTGTATATAGACAGTCTCTGGAGATGAGGCAGTGACCTCAGTGGACTCTGTCTGACTGTAACAGTCATAATATATTGGTCATATATGATCACATGATTAAGAAATCAAGAGCATAGCAATGCTGATGAGGGGATCTGGACAAGGGATGAGGGGATCTGGACAAGGGAGTGTCCCAAATGGCTCCTATATTAAAAATTATACTTCACATCCTAATGGGCCATAATCAGGACAAAGGTCATCATAGATACAGAATGATTTATTAAGGCTAAGCTGTTAATCAAGGTTAGCCCTTGGAGTTTCTGATATGTAAGAGCACTATAAACTGAATTGAAAAGCAAGTCCAAACCTCATCTGCAAACATGCTTCCTCTTCCCAGGCACCTGTCACCTATGATGCCCTGATGGACATGGAGTACCTGGACATGGTAGTGAATGAAACTCTCAGATTGTACCCAGCTGCTAACAGGCTAGAGAGGATCTCTAAGAAGGATGTGGAAATCAATGGAGTATTCATTCCCAAAGGGACTGTAGTTATGGTACCAATCTATATCCTTCATCGGGATCCTGAGTACTGGCCAGAGCCTGAGGAGTTCCGCCCAGAAAGGTACAGAGACCTCAGGGAGGGGCCCTCACTAGGAACCAGGCGAACTAAATGTATTATCACATTGCTTATTGGAAATGGCATATATGTGATTTTGTATCCCTTTGTATTTTTCTGTCTTTTGGGAATTAGACCTTTTTTGTTGTTGTTGTTGTTTTGTTTTGTTTTTTGAGACAGGGTTTCTCTGTGGCTTTGGAGCCTGTCCTGGAACTAGCTCTTGTAGACCAGGCTGGCCTCAAACTCACAGAGATCCGCCTGCCTCTGCCTCCCAAGTGTTCACAGAGTTCTTGGGGTCTTTATGTTCCATAGCCTTGTTTTCATCCCTACTGTGGCTCCAGGTTCAGCAAGGAGAACAAGGGCAGCATTGATCCTTATGTATACATGCCCTTTGGGAATGGACCCAGGAACTGCATTGGCATGAGGTTTGCCCTCATCAGCATGAAACTGGCTGTCATCAGTGTCCTGCAGAACTTCACCCTCCGGCCTTGTAAAGAAACACAGGTGAGGCAGATGTCTTGTATAGAATAAAAGATTTGAGTAACAAGTGACCTATGAGCTTTTAGGTCCTTCTATTCTGGAGCTGTAAGTCTGTCTGGCTAAAGCACAGAGAAACCATTTAGACTTCATGCAGATCAGAATGACTTAAGTATAGTGTCTTTGAAATCATGTCCAATTTTTTTAAAGATTTATTTATTCATTATGTATACAGTGTTCTGCCTGCATATGTTCTTGCAGGCCAGAAGAGGGCATCAGATCTCATTACAGGTCCTTGCGAGCCACCATGCAGTTGCTGGGAATTGAACTCAGGACCCCTGGAAGAGCAGTCAGTGCTCTTAACCGCAGAGTCATCTCTCCAGTCCCTGAAACCATATCCAGTTTTAAATTGTGTGACTAACTGGAGACGGGGAAACCGTTGCACACACTCATAGCACGGAATGATAACCTTGCTGTGGTTTGTGAATGGTGGGCTTCTAGAGCTAAGTTCCCAGGAGTCAGGGTCTTCCCAGCACTGGATGTTCTTTTAACTTTGTAACTTTAAAAACTCACTGTGCCTAGTTGTCTCAGATACATGGAAATAGTTTACCCAGAGCGTGGCTTTAAGAGATCCATACTGGCTGCGGTGCACACTGATTTCCAGCACTATTGTAGTATATAAAGAACTTCTACCCTTCAGGACCATCCTGACCATTTGATCTCACACTTTCATAACTGCCACACAAAGACTTTTATGTTCTCTTAAGCCTGTCTTCTACCATCTCGCCCCTTCATTGTGTCCTTATACTTCAAGTTGAAATAGATGGCTAGATCCTTCACATGAGCTCACACCCAAATATTCCCCTGCTCTAATGCTCTCTGCAGGCTCCTTCCATCACTAAGACAATGCACCCAATTTTGTTCTCTGCATTGAAGAACAATGTCTTTGAATTTCACCTTTTTTGTTTCTTACTTACTCTACCAACACTGCTTTGCTAGGAAGTCTGTGAATGTCTTAAATATATTTTGGGGAATACTTTACAATTGTTCTGGAGTTCTTAAGTATACCTTTAACCTATTTTTATTTTTTAAGTTTAAAATCATGTATACATGAGCATATATGCCTATCTTTCTGTGAGTGTATCTCCAGAGAAAATACATGCATGTTGTTAAAAAAAAAAAAACAAAAAAACAAAAATGGGCTGGAGAGATGGTTTAGCGGTTAAGAGCATTTCCTGCTCTTCCAAAGGTACTGAGTTCAATTCCCAGCAACCACATGGTGGCTCACAACCATCTGTAATGAGGTCTGGTGCCCTCTTTAGGCCTGCAGGCATACACATAGACAGACAGAATATTGTATACATAATAAATTTTTTAAAAATATTAAAAAAAACAAAAAAAATTGTAAAAAAAATTTATAGCCGGGCAGTGGTGGCGCAAGTCTTTAGTCCCAGCACTTGGGAGGCAGAGACAGTCAGATCTCTGTGAGTTCGAGGCAAACCTGGTCTACAAGAGCTAGTTCCAGGACAGACTCCAAAGCTACAAAGAAACCCTGTCTCGAAACCCCGTCCCCCAAATGTAAAAAACCAAACAATACATTTAGACAAATTGAAATGTTGCCTCCTCCCCAAAGTTAAAACAACTGTCTTGTTCCAAATAAAGCAATGAATGATAAAGCCATTTCTAAACTCATTTTGGTTCATTTCTTCCATTGGGATAATGAGAACAAATGAAAGATTAAGAGGTACAGCAGTTCACAAAAATTCAACGAACAATTTATGAGGCATTAACATAGCCCTATGTGCTTTCTGGTTATATGTCATGTACATGTAATAGGCTTGAGTCAAAGAGAGACCTAGCAAGAATATCATTATCCCATCAGTTTGTCTTTTCTCTGTGGGCCATTAGAAGAGAGGTAGTTAACACCTCATTTGGCCCCAAGGGCAGCTGGGTGGCTAGCCTGTTCACACTGTGGTTCAGAAAGATAGACAGAAAAAGATTTTAACCTTGAAAGCAGGCGATTTCAATCTTCAGTCACCCTTAAGCTGACATTCTTCAAATTCCTTAATTTTTTTTCCCTACCACCTACCAAGACCAGATTACTCTGTTGGTGGCTTCCCTTCTCCCCTAAGACTGAAGAGACTTATGCAAAATGATTAGTGAAAACACTGACTGCTCAGAAGGTCACTATTTATACTACCTAGGGGGCTAAGAGGAAAGCTGCTAGGAAAGAAGGCTCAATGCTCCTGAAGCTCTTGCCCACCATTAAACTGAACAGGCACAAGCGGCCTGAGAAGCTGAGTCGGGCCCAAAGAGGTACAATGTCTGACATCTGTTCACGATTGGCTTCTAAGTGACCACAAATGTAAAATTAACTTCATATTGCCTATAAAAAGTCTTCCACACACTTAAAATGTCATCTAAAGTTTTAAAACTCAGCCTTTTCACTTAAATTCACATCAATGCAGAACACAAGTCAACATGTTCTTCCCCTGCAGGTTCTCTATACAATAATTACTCCAAAATGACTTTCTTGTAGGAACAGACAGTGTCACTACCCAATGCTAACGAAGATGTATATATAAAGAATTCATGAGGGGCTGGAGAGATGGCTCAGAGGTTAAGAGCACTGACTGCTCTTCCAGAGGTCCTGAGTTCCATTCCCAGCAACCACATGGTGGCTCACAGCCCTCTGTAATGAGATCTGGTGCCCTCCTCTGGCCAGCAAGCATACATACAGATAGAATATTGTATACAGAATAAATAAATCTTAAAAAAAATTCACGACATATGAAGACAAAGGTGTTCTGTGTATATAAATTACCACTGTCCTGAATGTGTTTGTTCTGCTTTGCTCTGTGATTCCTGCCTCATTCACTGCTTCTCAATGTGCTTTTTCAACCACCACAGATACCCCTGAAATTAGGCAAGAAAACACGTTTTCAACCAGAAAAACCTGTCATCCTGAAAGTTGTGTCAAGATAAAATCACAAATGGAGCATGAATTTCCCTCAAGATTTCTGCTGTTCTTCAAGGAGGCTGTGCTACCCAACATCAGAGAATCTAATTTGCCTGTGAATGAATCAGCTTAATTTCCTTGATGATTAGGTGTTCTGTAGTTCATTGAGCATGCTCAGTGTTTGTGCTGAGTATCATATATTGTGTGAGTTAAAGGAAATGATTAAGTCAATGAGAGATACGGAGATTTTTCTCCGATTCTAAGGGGACCGCCCCACTGAGCTCCAGTTTGCTGTCTGCATTCTGAGTGTCATAAGCGTTTTTCTGGAGTCTTATCAATCATTTTTAATGAAATGGGAAGTACTGTGGTGATTCGGGAAATAAATCTGTTTCAAATGTTGTTCATAATTTTTTTATATTACAAATAGAAATCATCTTTCCAAAAATATGTGATGTCTTCCTATGTATCAATGGTGGCGCTAATACAGAGTTCATAAAACTGAGAAGCAGCATTTCTGATCATGGCCACTCCTTGCTTGGATCCAGTTTGGTCTCCATTTGACTTATCAGAGCTTCGTGATATCACTTTAATCTGGCACAATGCTTAGAAATTTTACTTACAGTTTATTAATTTTCAAGCTTTTTAAATATAACTAAAATGGGGGGGGTAGAGAGGTGGCTCAGTGGTTAAGAGCACTGACTGCTTTTCCAGGGGACCTAGGATCAAGTCCCAGCACCCACGTGGCAGCTCCTAACTGTCTGTAACTCCAGTTCCATGGGATCTGATGCCCTCACACAGACATACATGCAGGCAAAACATCAAAGCACATAAAATTAAAAAAAAAAAAGTTAAAATGGGGTGAAGTTTTTCTCACTAGTTTTGACTTATTTCTACTTGATGTTTACGCAGGTAAGAGATCATGGTTTCCTTTTGGAATCTATCTTGAGCTCCTCCCTGTCCTACAACAATGAACATAAAATAAAAATGGCCAGCTGGTCAATAGATTGGGCAATAAAAACTAAAGTGTCCTAGTCTTATCCAGTATCAGAAGCTTCACTGGGTTCCTCCATTTAGTTTTCAGCCTTCCATCCCTTCCTGAGTAGTTCGGTCTAAAACCACTGCATGGGGCACATGAAGGTGTCTACGTATTATAGTGGAAGAGCAAGTTAAGGTAACTTCAAGTGAGATCCAGTAGTGCAGGGAGGATGTCTATAAAGAAAGCAGTGTTGCCTGTCTCACTGGGGATCACCAAGAGGTGTCTTTACACAATCAACAAGTAGGATGCAGAAAACCAAAGATGGGTAAAGAAAGCATCCATCATTGAGAACTCTCTCTGTAGACCAGGCTGGCCTTTCAGTTAGAGATTCACCTGCCTCTGCCTTGAAAGGGCTGGGATCTTAAGTTTCAGAAGCTTAGTTCATTATCTCAGGGAGCATGGTGGCATGCAGGCAGACATGGTACTGGAGAAGAAGCTGAGAGTTACATCCTGATCCACAAGCAGCAGGCAGGGGGTTGGAAGGAGGGAGGCCTGGTGTGAACTTTTGAAACCTCAAAGTCCACCTCCAGTGCCACACCTTCTGCAACAAGGCCACATCCACTTCCATAAGACCACACCTAATCCTTCCCAACATCCACCAACTGGGAATCAAGCATTCAAATACGTTAGTCTGTGGGGCCACTGTCATTCATACTACCATAATATTGACAGGACAGTAACAAAAAGAGTAGTCACAACAATACTAGATGCTAGAAAAATTCAAAGAAACAAAAAAATACTAAAAGGACGTAAATCTATGTTAGAGCAGCCAGGATGCTGCAAATCTCAAAATATAAGTCTTCAAGATAGCTGCAGTCTAGTATAGAGCCCCATCTCTCCAGACCTGCTGCAGATCACACTGTTCAAACGGCGCAGTCAACCGTTAGTTTCTTCCTATATTAGACGCACAAAAGACACAATATTACTAAATAGAAATTATCCACAGTAACATAGCCTTTGGATATGCCAGCTTTGTTTACTGGAAAATGAATGATAGTATTTCAGAAAACCCTTTTGTTCTCCACTGCAATACCAGTATGTCAGAAACATTCATTCACACTATGACTTTCACTCTCCCAGACAGTGCCCAGCCCATTGTGTTTCAACTGCCTATCTGAAACCCCTTCTAATGCTGTTAAAGCCATCACATCTTGCAGAAGACTTAAGTTGGGTATCGTGGGGTATGCCAACACTAGAGGCACTTGGGAAGCTGTGAGAACAAAGCATAAACTACAGAGGGAGACCTTGTTTCAAAAACAACAGAAACTAAGTCTAACAAATACCAATTTTCTTTCTTTTTACCACTACCTTTTCTTTATTTATCCTCATAATTTTACCAACTAACCGGGTTAGAGTATTGACAGAGGTTTGGACAACTATATCCACATAAAACCTGAGAGAGCTTGGGAAGGAATTCTAGACACAAAGGAACAGAGTTAAGCATGGCTTTTTGGTAGCAGGCATTTTCTCAAGTGGACTGTTTGCTAGTTTGCTAGAGACAAGCATGTCCCATTTAAGAGATGCTTTCTGATTCAGCTTTAGCTGTAAAAACCTTGCAGCTCTTTTAAGAGGCCCTGCTACCAAACACTTAAATGTTGTTTATGAATAGCCAACAGCATGCTTCTTGGTGGTGGCAGGGACCTTGAAACTCCATAGAGAATCCAGCTGTCAAAGCCACGGCTTTAATCCTAGCCATATCACTTAGCAATTTAAAGACTCATGTGGTCAGAAAAAGAGAGATATACAGTAAAGATAGATTCAGACAAAAAGAAAAAACCCTCTAAACAGCTTACAGTGTGTTTAAAAATGTATGTAGGCTTGGGAGAGAAAACAAAAAGGATAGCTAAAGTCCTTAAAAAGAAAAGAAACAGAGTAGCTGGGTGTGGTGGCGCACACCTTTAATCCCAGCACTTGGGAGGCAGAAACAGGCAGATCTCTGTGAATTTAAGGACAGCCTGGTCTACAGACTGAGTTCCAGGATAGCCAAAGATGAACAGAAAAACCCTGTCTCAAAAAATAAAATAAATGAGTTTAAAATAATGATGTAAAATACACAGAGAATCTGGATACTGTATGTTACTATGTTGTCTTTGAATTGTTTGACAGCTGAGGAAGGAGCAACAGCTGCTAAAAGACATTTGATTATAAATGCTGCTGGATTAATCCAACATATATATATTTTGAAAATGCGCTGACTTCAAAATTTAAGTAAAAAGATATGTTACTTTGGCGAAGAGGTTTTGCTTTTGTTTCCACAGGAAATGAGAGGCTGTGGATTCATTCTGGGTTAAGGAAAATCAGGTTTTATCAAGGAAGAACCCCTGAAAAATCTCCGATAGGAGTGCATAGCCCAGATGATCCAACATTTCAGAGGACCTCTATTAGGAGTTTCCTCTAAGTTCTACATCCAGAACAGCCTCAAGACTGTTGGCTGAGATGATCAAGCCTCACAGAATTTTTCAGTCAGGACTTGACTTTAATCTTAAATTTTCTTTAGGTCCCATAAGATTATCAGTGCCCCCAATCAGCAGGAAGTAGCCTAGAAAACTACACCCACATTCCCCAAAAAATGGATTATGGATTTTGTCTTTGTTTAGATAGAGTGTTGGTTACAAATTGTTATGGATAATGGTCAGGATAAAAGCTAAACAAAGATTAGAGTTCTTGTTTTGAAAAGAAAAAAAAAGGAGGGAACTGTGGGACAATGGTTTTGCACCCTGTAAAGATTTGTCACTTGTATTGGTTTAATAAAATGCTGACTGGCAAGTAGCCAGGTAGTAAGTATAGGCGGGGCAACCAGAACAGGAAAATTCTGGGAAGAGGAAAAGATCAGTTTCTTGTTGTTACCCAGATGTAGAGGAAGCAAAATGAGAATGCCTCACTGATAAAGTTACCAAGCCACGTGGCTAACACAGACAAGAATTATGGGCTAATATAAGAATTAGTTAATAAGAAGCCTGAGCTAATAGGCCAATCAGTTTATAATTAATATAGGCCTCTATGTGTTTCTTTGGGACTGAATGACTGTCTGCTCTTAGGAAGGACACAATGAATACATGTGTAATCTCTCTGAGACTCGGGCAAGATATCTAAACTGGCATCCCTGTATCTGTGATGTGTCAGGGCTCTTTCCTCCACTCAGGCTCTAGTCTCTCTTTCACACTAGACACCAAATTTCTTTCTAGTTCCACTGCCATCAGACTACAAATGATGAGCTTAAGTGTAAGTGATAGAATCATGGTATTTTGGTTTGTTTGTTTCTGAGACAGAGTTTCTCTGGGTAGTATTGTCTGTCCTGAAACTAGCTCTGTAGACTAGGCCATCCTTGTCCTGCCTCTGTCTCCCGAGTGCTGGGATTAAAGGCGTGCACTACTACTGCCTGGCTAGTTTTGGTGTTTTCATGTGCTCATTTTTTGGTTTTTCGAGACAGGGTTTCTCTGTAACTTTGGATCCTGGCCTGGAACTAGTTCTTGTAGACCAGGCCGGCCTCGAACTCACAGAGATCCGCCTGCCTCTGCCTCCTGAGTGCTGGGATTAAAGGCGTGCGCCACCACCGCCTGGCTCTCTGCTTCATTTTTGAGACAGGATCTCTCACTGAATCAGTGTGGCCAGACTGAACAATCAGTGAGCCCTGGGGATCTGCCTATCCCAACCCTAAGAGTACAGGCATGCTCTACTATGCCCAGCTTTTACATGGCTGCTAGGGACAGAGCGCAGTCCCTCATGGTCTCCCAGCAGACATGTTACTGACTGACCTACCTCCGGAGCCCCAGGGGTGCCGTTTTATTGTAACACTTCCTTTATGGTTTGTTTCCATGTCTGTCCATTCTGCTGTTGTACATATATGGAACTAGAGTAAATGTTTTTTAAGATTGATTGATTTTTTATATATTTGAGTGCTCTATTGACTTTTTGTCAGAAAAGGGCATCAGATCCCACTATAGATGGTTGTGAGTCACCATGTGGTTGTTGGGAATTGAACTCAGGACCTCTGCAGGAGCAGCCAGTGCTCTTAAGCACTGAGCCATCTCTCCAGCCCTTTAATCTCTCCAAAGTAATCTTTAATCATGAAAAACTACCTTGACACTTGTTACTAAAATCATCAAGGGATAAATGTTGTCATATAACAGCTACAAAATGAAATAAAAATCTCTTAATTACTGATACACAAAGACCTTCAAACTAGGCCCTAATTAACCTTCTTTGACTCATGCCCCATAAACCCACAAAAGTTATTTACCCCAAAGTCCTAACTTTTACAAAAATTTTTCACTTTGGTGAATGTACTCTGTGTTATTTCTGGACGTCCAACTAACCTTATGAATTGAACATAATCACTAACTGAGAAGAAAAGTTAAACAAGGAGGCATAAACCTCTCAGGATTTGACATGAAGTATTTTCTTGTAGTCTGCCAAAGTGGTACCACCCATACACGAAAGAGACCTGTGTCATATATTCATCAAAGTAAATATTGATTTGTTCCTTCTAAGAGCAAATGTCTTTTCCATGAAGACAGAGACTTGGTCTGTCTGTCACCTAGTAAATCCTCAGCACCTGTCATTGCACTTGCCACTCAGTGTGGAATTAAGTATTTGGAGGTGAAGAGCCACAGTGGAACAACAGAGAGAAATGAGTCCACACACGGTTTGTCGGGTTTACTGGTAGAAATAGACTTTTAATGCATACTTTGTGTTTATATAAACTCTACGTTCTTTTAAAGGCTTTTTTTTTTTTTTTTGGAGCTTTCTGGCATCCAAATTAACATATTTTCTATGCATTTCACTATTTAATAGATTTTAAAATATTTTAGATTTTAAAACTAAATTTGAGAAATCAAGCATGCTGTAAACCCTACCTAACCTGTTTGTATTTCTGAAAAAGTCACAAAAAAGTGAACTTAAACTATTCAACATAAAATTTTCCACATTCCATTTATGAATAAAGAAATACTAGGTTCATTATTATATATCCCTCACTCTCTAGTAAGTCAGATTGTCAGACACGCTTCAGTAAACAATCTCTATTCCTGTATCTTAATTCACTTCCTCTTAGAGATGATCTTGTCACTGTTAACCCTGTGTCATATGCAGTCTAAGCCCCAAAGCTTAAGTAATTCTCAAACTTGTAGTTTTTAGCATGGATATGTTCACCATAGCTACATAGCTGCATACACACATACAGTGTGCTACATGTTAAACTATTTCAAGTAACTTAAATATATCTAGCAGACATTCAGCAAACAGTCTACAAAGACTTAGACAGTAGTGTCCAAACATAGCACTGAGCTGCAACTGGAAAATCCCAGCCATACCTACTGCAATATTGAGAGAAAGAATCATGAGTCCTAACATACTGAGTTGTGCAGATACAAAAGTGCTTAGCATGACAAAATTACCAAAATAAAAACATTTTGAAGGTTATTTGGTTCTAGCAATATTAACTATTCTTTACTTTTGGATAATTTAACATCTGCATATTTAAATTTTATATAAACAACCTCTTTGTAACAAGTCTTAAAAAAAAGCACACAAAAAATAGTGCAAACTATAATCTGACAGGTTTTTCATCTTGATTACCTCATCACAAGTAACTCAAGAAGTGTTTGACTATGAGGCTCCAGTGACATACAGCACTGACCAGATCCCGTCATTTCATCCATTGTTTGATGCCCCAAATTCTAAGACAGGCCGCCGGCAGACAGGACAGGTGCAGTTCTCTGACAACCAGCGATCAATACAATGAATGTGAAACTCGTGCAGACATGGCAGCTGCCGGAGCTTGTTCCCAGCCACATAGTCACTGATGCACACACTACACACTTTACCTAACTCACTGTCAACCCCGGTTTGTTCATAGCTCCTGGTAGAAAGATTGTCAATCTGCTCTTTGGTTAAACCACGAACTGGATTATCATCGCCTTCATTCAGTAAGAAGAAATGAGCAAGGCGCAGAATTGGTAATGTTCCAGCCTCAACTACACTGTCTGCCCTGTCTAACTGCCTTCTATTCCTACTGCTACCGTTGTGGGCCTGTGGCGGGGTGGGCTGAATTACATCTAGCATTTCAGCACTGTCTTCTTGGGCCCTCCTGGCTTGTGAGGAACCTCTACCCAGCTGACCGCTGTTGTCAGCCACATCTACGTTATTCAGTTCTAGGTACAGCTCTGGTAAACGCTGACCATTTCTTTGATTCTCTGACTCAGGCTCCACTTCCGTTAGAGAACTCAGCTCTCCAAACCCAGTCATGATCTGCCTTAAAATTGACCGAAGAGCCACAGAGGATGGTTCAACCACCTCATTCTCAGAAATCCTACGAAGAGGAACTGTTATGGTACTCACATAGGTACGGACACCTGACCGTTCTAAATGAGAAATAGTTCTGTGAAAGCCCCCACTGTTGCTTTCAACCGTACTTTCTGCCAGCCCTGCCCTAGATCGGGTTCTATTTGCAATGCTATCCCTA
>PVIU01031909.1:0-14222 GCA_004026605.1 Ondatra zibethicus
TAAAGTTAGTTATTGTTCTCTCAAGGTCTATGAAGAATTTTGTTGGGATTTTGATGGGGATTGCATTGAATCTATAGATTGCCTTTGGTAGAATTGCCATTTTTACTATATTGATCCTTCCAATCCAGGAGCATGGGAGATCCTTCCATTTTCTGGTATCCTCTTCGATGTCTTTCTTCAAGGTCTTAAAGTTCTTGTCTAGGTTCTCTGGGGTTGTGAATTGTACGCTGTTTTTTTCTTTGTTTATGTCTAAAAACCACTTACAAGTGAGTACATGTTATGTTAGTCTTTCTTGTTCTGGGTTACTTCACTCAATATGATGACTTTTAGGTCTATCCGTTTGCCTGCAATTTCAGGATGCCATTTTTTCCATTGTGCAGTACTCCATTCTGTAAATGTACCACATTTTCTTTATCCATCCTTTGGTCAATGGGCATATAGGTTGTTTCTAGGTACTGGCTATTTGTAATAGCCATCCATTTCAGACTTCTAATATCTAAAAATGTTTTATATACCTTGTCTTATTTTAGAACATGAAGTTTGTGGTAAAGTTATTATGTAACAAAGCAATTTCATACAGTCTTTTGCAGTCAGGAGAGTTTGCTTTGAAAGGCAAAACTGATTGAGTCACTGTGAGATGTTGTGTGTACATTCTGATCAGAACTGATTCTCTCAGTAGGCGATGTTGTGCACACACTCAGGTTTGTATTTGTCTGGGTTCACATGTGTGGGTTAGCAGCTTCACTTTTATTACCTGTACTTTTTCATAGCATTCAAGATGGCTGATCTACCAATGTATGCTTTAAACACCAGGAGGGCTTGGATGGCTGTTCTACAAGTCAAAGAATACCAACAATGTCACCTGGATAATAATGCTCAAGGAAATTGTTGGTGGTGATCGAAAGAAAAGCAAATCTTTTCCTGACACAAACAGCTAAAGAACTTGTGAGTAATCTAGGACCACACCTCTTTAGTTAGTCTTTTTAGTATATTTGTATATGTATATATGTATTCATGTATATTGTATATATTATATAAATATATATTATCTACTCAGTATTTCATAAAACACTTATATAAAACTCTTAACCTTAGTTAGGTTCCACTAAGTTTGCTTTAACTCTCTTTTTTTGGTGGGAGCATCTTATTCAAATAAACTTAATGAGTTTCTAATTTTTAAAATGTTATAGTAATTTTGGGTTTTGAATTCTATTGCATTATAATAGAAGAATGAAAACATATGCTATCTATCATATCTAGATTTTAAAAATTACCAATATTAATGTCTTTGGTCAATAGCTGACTGTTAGAATTTGTCTTTTAGGACATAATATGTATCTTAAGCAATTGTTAAAATGCTAACATTTCCACATAATCTATATCCAGAAATTTTGTTAATTTTGTTATCCTAGACCATAGGTGTATATGATCTTTTTATCACTTTTAAAATTTTTGATGGTTTTATTTAGATATTTTAATTAATTTTAGTATTTAATTATTTTAATATTTTAATTAATGCCTGAAAAATTATGTAGTGCTATGAAGTTTAGCAACCCAAATTGGATGATGGTATGAACCTACATGGTAGAAGAAGAGAATTGACTTCCATAAGTTTCCTCTAACCTTCATATGCTCCTCCACCATCCAAATAAAAAAGTAAATAAGCAGATAAATAAATAATTTAAATTATAAAGGAGATTCTGCATCAGTGTAAAGTACTTATACCACAGTTATTTTTCATTGATATTTTATATCAATGTATCAAAAGTTTTAATTCTATGCATGTTAAAAATTTAAATATGATGGAATATAATTTTTTTTGGTTTTTTGAGACAAGGTTTTGCTGTAGTTTTTTAGAGCGTGTCCTGTAACTAGCTCTTGTGGACCAATTTAAATATTATGGAATATAATTTTTTGGAATATAATTTTATGAAATATTACAAAAATAGACAACTTGTCACTCCATTTTTTTGAAATGTAAAACCATGTAGACTTTCCGTAATTGACTTGTACATTCCTCCTGCGACAGCCAACTTCAACAAAACTAAGTCATCCTTCTGGATGCTTATTGACTAGAAAATATCTACTGCCCATTACCAAGGTTGCCACTGCTTTTTTCTGATTGTCACACATTGCATTTCACTAAGCCCTCTCCTCAGCTCTAAAGCACAGACTGTGAGAGTCAGTCAATATTTTGTCATTTCAATATCGCTACATTTGCCCACAAAGTCCGACGCAGACAGAGATAAAAGCTCTACGACAAGCAAAGAGGGCCTTTTCCCTTTGCCACAATATATTGATGAAGTGCTTTATTGAGGGGGAGATCTCATTAATTATTTGATTTACAGAAAAAGAAGGCTGGGAGAAGTGAGTGCCTGCCTAATACTATGATGTACCATCTTGAGACTTAAGATCTTTTAATGTATTCATCAGGGTACATCTGAAATGGGAAAGAGTGAGCTGAATGGCTCCATTAATTTAATTGAAGCAAGCTCAGACAAGAGATAAAACATCTCAGCCTGCTTCTTTTCATGCAGCATGAGTGCTGTAGTAAACAGGCAGAGATCCAAACACACCGAGGAGAAATAAAGGTGCATAGGACACTCCAGTGACTTCAAGGCCATGGATCTCACAGATGCAGAGGGGAATTAACCCTGAAGAGGCCTCAAGGTACACCACCAGGCCAACACTGCCTAGGCATCTTTGAGAAATTGAATGACTCCAAGGTTACATGTAAGTAATTTAGGCTTCCTAAGACAAAATTCCATTTGTTTATATATTTTTAAATTTTCTTTTTATATCTTTTTTTTTTTCCTTTTCACTAAACCTCTGAGGAGCAGACTATATCTTCTGCTGGAAGGCAGAGATGAAAGAGAGAACCTAGACCGGTACTGATTCTAGAGCAAGGTTAAATGGTGCTGTTCTCTTTTAGGAATCTGCATTTTGAAATGTAGCAGTCAGAAAACTCTTTTAGTCTCAAAGAGGTTGGGGATCTCAGGGTACGCATCATCTGTGTTACAGGGGGCAGTCTGACTGCGCTGGTACCTTAACTCAGCCTCTTGATGTATGGCTACACAAACACTCCAGGGGATGACCAACACCAAGCAAAGTCTGTCTGCTACTAAGTTTATTATCTGAATCAAAACTGCTCTTAATGTGTTTACTAAAAATTAATTCAAGTATCTGTGAAGTCCTTAAAGACCCCTGAGACAAAAACATCCTGGGGGAATTATTGAGTATAATCTTAATGTATAGATCACCATAAGAATTAGAGAGTTAAGATAAAAATGTGACCATATTTTTTGGTATGAAATAAAGATGCTATTTATTTTGATCTAGTCAGACCATGCCTATTATAATTTCAAGGACAGCAATAGGCTTTCTCTTTGGGACAATCATCTCCATTCTATCTTTCCATGCCATCTTTTTATTACAAAATAAACTTTCAGGGTTTTAAAAAGATAATAACTTTGATAAGTGAAAAGATTTCTGTACATTGGCGCATAAATTTAGAACCTGCCACAAGCACAAGCATTTCACTGAGACTGATTTTCAATCCAAAAATAATAACAAAATTTAGTATCAATGTCTACATCTCAGTTTATACACTACACATTCTTAATAATTAAGTTTTAGGTAGAAGAAAACTATGATTCAGTGGTTAAAGTAATTGGCTTTTTATACAATTCTGTTTTACAATATTTGAGAAGTATTTTATTTTCTCTTAAATTTTGAAAATATTAATAACACATAAATATTAATGATATGCATAAATGAAAATGTAAACCAAAACAGTGCTTTAACCCATATGGAAGTTCTTTTTATCTTAGTTCAGAAATTGTGTCAATAGAATTTGTTTTATCCAAATAAAACTTTTGTGGATCATTATGACACAGAATAGTTGAAAATGATGCATCTCACTTTTTATATGTAACATTTCATTTCGTAAGTTCATTGTTAGACAAGGAATATTTCTCAGATATTTTTATTTATCTAGCTTCTGCGTATCTAACGATGTACCTTGGGTGTGCTAAATAAATAGAAGTCAGCATTCACTGTCATAAATGACTTCCAAAGGTCTACTTTTAAATGTAGAATTAGATAAGCTACCTTCCCAATCTCTAGAGCATTTGAAGGAGAGGGTGCTGAAGCTAAATGGAGGCAAGGATTGGAGCTCCTGAGGTGCTGGCATTGAATCCCACCCCAGGAAAGAGAGAACACAGCTCTTTGTGAACCAAGAGGGGTCTTCCACACAGTTTCTAGCACACAGATATTTGATTGATTCTGTTTAATGTTATTTTAAACTTTGTGTTTCTACTATGTATGAATTTGTGTACTGTCCTGAGTCCTGTTTTGATGTGCTGGATACTAATGATGGCTGAACTGTGCACTCATCTACAAATGGGTAAGTATTTGCCTAACATTAATTTAAAAATTAAATATAGTCTCTCCGTTTTTTTTATTTTAGGTATAGAAACCTCAAATTTATTTTTGTTTGTTTAAACATAAGGAATGATTTTCAACCATTCTCAAGAGCACCCAACAGTGAAAGTAATGTTGATAAGAATGTGATAGATTTGAATGAATTACAGTGCCTTAAAAGTTACTACATTAGTAAATTTATGATATATATTTGGCATACCTAATTTGGTCACACATAGACAATGTTAACTAAAACAAGGATTAAAATATATGGTATCTAATTCTGTGTTATTTTTCAGCAAAATAGTTTCAGTTATATTGCATCATTCATATAATTTATATCAATAATATTTATCTTCATATAGTCATAATCCATCTTAAAATAGCTGTGGTCAGTGTCACGTGTCAGTTTGAATCATAAGATTACATTATTCACTGTGATTACCTTTAAAACCTTTTTTTCCATAGCTAAGGCTACCCTTGGATTTGATTCACCTGACTCTTCCTTCTAAGTGCAGATGGTGTAAATGTCAACATGCCTGGCTCCAGTTTGGTTTTAAAAGAAGCAGCAATTTGGAGCCTAGCCTTGAATAGTTACTACTCATCTTATGTGGTTTGAGACAAGAGTAAACAGTCACCCTTCTAAATGTTTCCTCCATTCATAATTATGTAAACAAATACAAATGTCATAGTATAGAGTTACTTGCAAGTGCACACTATAAAATGCATTCATATCATATATTTGATGGCACCATATAACCATCATTATGATAAATATATAAAACCAAGTCTAAGGCAAGCATCAACTGTGAATTATTTTAATTTTCTTGGTCAATCTTGCTGTGCATGCTAATCAAAATACAGTAATTCTTGTTGATTGCAGAAATGGCCAAAATTCATGTTTTTAGACTTCCCTAGATCATAAATGCCATTATCATATGCATCAGTAAATAAAAACTTAGGAAAAATAATTAACTTAGGCTTAAATATGTTATCTTGTTGGATATTTTGTAAAATATAATAAAAAATAACACAAACCATTAGAGTCAGTAACCTGAAGTAAAAAACTGGCCAAAATGCCTGTTTATTTCAGTTTCCTAATTTGTAAATAGGAATTACATTAATTATAACATTAATATAATAATATGTTATTAATAATTGAGTGAGAGTAAATGAGCAAAGCATCTTGAGTTGCATTTAATTCATATCATTAGTATTCCACAGGTAATTACATATTCCATTAGAAAAATGAGGGTAATATGAAACTACCTGCAAAACGCATGCTGTTGATTCATAATAGCACATTTATATGGAAATGTTTTTATTGTTGTTGTTGTATGCAATTTTATAAATTTAAGTTTGGGACCAAAACAATTAAAACAACATGGGCAAAATATAGACATAAAACACTAACTTTTTTTTCCCAATTCAAGTCTAAATTTTACTATTTTCTTCTTAATTAAAAATATAAAGATATATTTATATTTTTTGAATATTTGTGCATATATGGCACAGGTGTTTGGGTGCCCAAAGAGGTCATAAAAGGGTCTCACCTCCTATGAAGTTGGACTTGCAGGCAGATGTGAGTAGCACTTGGGAGGACTGGGAACTACACTCCGGTCCTCTGCATGGCAGCAGGCGTTGTTAAGAACTGAGCCATCGCCTGAGAAATGTTAAACATCCGTAGCTGTGCAAATCAAAAGTACTCTGAGAGCTCATGTTATACCTAGTAGAAAGGCTAAGATCAGGAAAACACATGACTCCTCATGCTGGCAAGGAAGTGGAGTCAGGGGAACACTTATTAATTCCTGGTGGGAGTGTAAATTTGTACAATCATTTTGGAAGTCAATGTGGTAGTTTCTCAGGAGGATGGGACTCAATCTACCTGAAGATCGAGCTGTACCACTTTTGTGTATAGACTTGAAGGATTCTTTTTCCTACCACAAAGACACTTGCTCAACCATGTTCATGGTTGCTGTTTATTCATAATAGCCAGAAATCTGAAAAAAACCTACATGTCCCTCAACAGAAAAATGGGTAAAGAAAATGTTGCACATTTACACAGTGGAGTATTACTCAGATGTCAAATGTAAGTGAAACTATGTAATTTGCAAGTGAATCGATGGAACTAGAAAATTCATCCCGAGTGAGACATCCTAGATTCAGAAAGACAGATGTGTTATGTATTAGTTTATACATGGATATTTGCTGGATTTCCATGGATATAAATCACACTACAATCTGGAGATCCATGGAGTTAGGTATAGAGTAAGGGCCTGGGGATGAGACAGATAGTTCTCATTTGGAAAGGGAAATAGAATAGTTATGGATGGATTGGAATGCTGGAATGAGAGGACCAAGGAAGAGGGGTGAGGGAGAGGGGAACTAGGGAGGAAATATGGGGAGAGGCAGGAATGGAAACTTAATATAGGAAAACTTTCTAAAATATATTCAAGTATGAAATCTATCTAAATGAAATCGTCAAATAATGGTGGAGAATAGAGTACAAATTGGCCACCTCCTATTACCACATGAAACTTTTAATACCTGGATGCAGTTAATATCAAATTGAGTTTTTGGCAAAAGGGTCCTATGGGAATCCCCAAACACCCAGGCTTTTGCCAAAACTGTAGGTTCGTTGCTCTCCACAAACTGATAGCAGGGCTCTGTTGCTGAAGGCAACACCTACACAACTCACTGTACGTGGAGAAGTGAAGATGGCACCTACATAGAGCCTTCACACCTGCCCACCTGCATGCTGGTGACTTTGGTACAAGAAGGTACTCTGCATTCTACCAAAATAGAAATCTAAACATCAACCGAACCATAAAACCTTGGCTCAACAACAGTGTCCTGCCTACAAGACATGTTAGGACAATTGTGTCATAAAGCTTGTGAGAGTAACAACCAGTATCTGATTTGAATTAAGGCCAACTGCACAAGATGGAACCCATACCTAACACTGAGTTGGTGACCATGAACCTGAGAATAGTTAGCTCAGGGATTTAGGCAAAAAACAAATATTACTGCTCTTAAAATAATTAGCAATACAATGACTCCTAATGACATTCTGCTGTACTCATAGATCAGTGCTTTGCTCAATTATCCACAGAGAAACTTCCTCCTGCAGCAGATTTCCACATCAATTTTCTTTGTACTTATTTTATGTGTGAGTCATGAATGTAAGACACTTGAACTCTCTTAGACAGTATCTTAGAAATATGGAAGAGGTATGATAAAAAAATAAATTCAGTTTTAGTGGTAGTGGCAGTAATTTCAATTCTGTGATCTAGGTCTCTAGCTTATACTTAGAAATATTTTCAGTGACTTCAAAAGGATAACGCTATGGACTATTTTGTTACAGAATTGGAAAAGTATCATGAGTATAAGCAGTCATAAGCAATACTTGTAAGCATTGCTGTTCGGAAGGAAAGGGATCCTGGCAGTCGGGAGCCAAGGAATACCAAAATTATTGTAAACTTAGCATCTTACAGCCCTGCTCTGGGGAAAGGCCTCCCAAGGTAACAACTCTGCCCATATAACAGGGAAGGGTTTGCTAAAAGGAGTTGTTAATAGTTCTGCTCTGCTCTGCTCCGTGGAGGAAGTTGTTACTTCTCTGTTCCCCTCCATTCCAGCAAAAGAAGGTCTCAGCCAAAGCTCAATTGGCCCTTTTAGCTTTGAATACTTCCAAGCATTCTTTCTTGTGTTATTCTCTTCATGAACTGAATGAAGCTTGACTGCTTAGTTCTGCCCCTTCTTATCTGGTTTTTATGACTGTATCGCTAATGTGAATCCATTATCTTTGTAGGCAACATACTCAAGTTGCTGAACTACAGATTCCACTAGACGAATTTTTTAGAAATTTTGCCATACTAATCAGTATTGCTTGACTTTCCTATAAGCATGGTGTTTGCGCTCTCTCTCTCTCTCTCTCTCTCTCTCTCTCTCTCTCTCTCTCTCTCTCTCTCTCTCTGTGTGTGTGTGTGTGTGTGTGTATGTAATTAAGCTAAAATAATCTAAAAGAAAGTACCTTAGTGAATAAACACTTCTCACATCTTGTAGAGATGCATTTCTCAACATACTCCAGCCAAAGAGTGTCACAATCTATAAACTTGACTTTAATTCAAGCAAGTCACCACGCCATGTTCTTCTATTCACTTCATCTAGTCACCATGACGACAGATCAGGTTCTGACAGTTCTGTGAGAAGTGAGGCCAACAGGTGTCCACTATCTCTAACTTTGATTTGTGTTTAATATTATAACGGGATGTATTATTATTTCGTGTGCTCTGTTTTCTTCCTGGTGGGATGTTTCCCATCAACAGAGACGTGTTCTAAAATTGCATACTGAATGCATTTTCACTTTTAAAAATAATGAACTGTTACTTCAGGGAAAAGGTTAGCACGCAAATGTACATAGCAGTCATAGTGCTACTGAAGAGGGTGTAGTGCTTTTACACATTTTCATACTGTCTCTTCAAATGCTTAAGGTGATGAATTTTAAGACTTGAAATAGATGGAAAATTGTGTAATGTGAGTTAGAACAGAATTGATAAACATGAAGACAGAAGAAAATTCTAAACTGCTGTCATGGCTGTCAGCATCAATGTGGTAATTTACAGAGTAAGTTGACTTAGTTGCATAGGATATTATTTAATTGTGTCTCAGTATGAATACCTTGTTTTCTATCAATACTAAATAATATTAAGTCATATTTAATAACTAAATTTAAGTATATTATGCCACGAATAATTTAACCCCTTCTGTGGGAAGATAATATTGTTAATAACTCCAATATTATGATAATACTTAAAGGCCTATACCATTTTTATCTTCTATACATAGTAAATTTTTAAAGATCAGTAAAAACAGATTGATAAATATAATGCAAAGTTGTTATTTTTGAGCCATGGTTTCACTATTTAGACCAGCAAGGAAGTCAAACTTGCGATATCCTGACCAGATTCATTAGATCTCTCCATCCTGACGCTCATATTAACAATAAAGAGACCCTTGCAAACAAGTCTAGCTTTGTAGAAGAGACTCTGAGATGTCACCCGGAAGAAGCAGAGATGAACAGAGCTGCCTGGAAGAAACTCAATCACTGCACTGACTAGCGACATCTCCCACCTGCTGAACCACCTTCGATTTGTGCAGTTTGCTCCAGGTTCTTAGCTTTCCTGAGCTGTCACCCATCCCTGCTGTGGTGGGCTTTAGTGTCACAGCTGTCCTTCAGTCATTTCTGCGCAAGTAAGAAATTCACCCACGTTCCTGAAAGCAACCCCCATAAAATATTGGTCTACTAAGATGAATTTGAATTTATCTTTACTTTGGTCTTTCTTTGCTTCCCTATCTGGAGTGAAGACATGTTAGTTCACGCTTCCCCAGGAGCACAATAATGCAAAACAGATTAATAGACAAAGTAATCTGAAAATGAAAGGAATTCGAGTTTGACTTGTGGCATGGGAGACAGACTCAGGCATGTTGCACTTGTGGTTTGGAGTTTTACAGATTTCAAAAGTGTTTCAAAGAAAATGTACAGAAGTTGGGAGAGAGAGTATATCAGTTGTTTTTCAAGAACTTAGATTGGTATGAGAATGCATTAAGAATAAAATTGTGTATATTAAAATATATGGGCAAAATAGTCCTCAAATAGGGAAGGGATGGAGAGAGAAAGGGCAAGAAAGCTACTTGGAAAAGGAGTGGAACTCAAAAGTGAAATGAATTCTAGAGGCTTGAAATAGAACACCACAATGACACAGTTGGCAGGATGTAATCAGCACAATATATATGACAAGGAGCCTGATATGACTTCTGCGTACACTGGAAATGCATACAGAGGTCCTGCAGAAACAAGCATTTACTTGGAAGTGGATAGGTCCGAAATCAGTTTTCTTCTGTCTTATTGGCTTAGTATTTGGGGGTGTCTATTCTGCCTTTATTTGTTTGCCATTTAAGTTTTCCATGTATATGATTTCACTGAAAACCTTATGAAAGGCAATATTGTGGAGAAAGAAGTGAAAATAAATTATAACATAAGTGGAATACAAGGATAACATGGTAGAAAAGAAACGCTTTGAGGGAAAACAACTTGTAAAAATATGAAAGCATACAATCATAAAATAGGACTGCACTCTCTCATATTATATTATAAATAATTATATTTCAAGTGAAGAATAAGTAAATAGGAGAATATTAAATATGTGTATAAAAGTATGCTTTACTCTTTCACACAGCCATATTTTAGGGTACATACAAATTACTAAATACTTATAGAATGAGTTCATATAAATAACATAACACCTGTATATTTCAATGTCTGTTTTATAAAGGTTTTATGAGGTCAGTGAATTACATACTTAATTATTAAGTCAGCTTCCAAAGTATGCAATCCTAGGAGGTAAATTAATTAATTCTCTCCATATAGCTCTTCCAAAGCAACCATTGGTCTGAAGCTAAGACAGATTATGTTAATTCCTTTAGGAAGTCAGCTATTTCATTTGATCAAATATAAACATGTTGAATAACAATGTAATTTTAGAAACCTCAGTTTCACTTGAGTAGCACAAAACCAAACATAATCATGTGGTGTTTACTGTGAGGTGCTCAATGATTCCATGAAGATTTAATAGGATGAAGAAAATAAGGAATAAACAGGCAAGCAACTGTTTACACATGTATCACCTGAGCTGTATTAAGACATGTATTTTCAGGAGATAACAAGATAATTTAAATATGATGTTTAAAATATATTTAACAAGTAAAGTAATATATCTTTACTTTTCTTTTGTTTAATGATAAAATGGATTGTGTAACAAAGCTATACAAATCATTTTTCTATTCTAAGTTAATCTCATACAAATGCGTTGCTATTAAAGTAACCAAGGTCTTTTGATACATAAAGCACTTTTAGTCTCTCTTTTATTGTTATTACAATAGGTTGCTATGGAATCAAAGATTTCTGACACTATTATCAAAACACATACTTTGAAATTATGAAGAAAATACATAAAACTTCAGAATAAAATTTAAAGCTTATGTAAAAGTTCTTAGCAAACATTTGGGGATGTAGTTCACTGGTAGAGTATATGAGGTTTCAGATTAATCCTAATAAGAGCCAAAATAAAGACAAAAATCTGTGTAGAGATGATTTGCATACACAAACACATTTGTATACATTTATTTCTCAAAATGCAAATAAAATTCCCATAGTATCTGTTCTTCAAACTGAAATCAATTTATACATATCATTTAAATTGACATTACATATCAATATGAGACAGTTTTTTCCTTAGTTATAGAAAAGCTAATTATGTGGTTTTAAACATTTACATCAAATTTCAAAAATAAACAAGAAAATTGGCCTTATCAGAATAAAATAAACTTTTCTCTTTATAGTATATAGGGAAAATTATTAATAAAATATGAGTAAAATATAATAAACCAGAAAAATATGTAAGTGGAAGGTATACTTGGTTCAGTAACTAACTAGTGACCTGATAATTTTCATGAAAATTTAGAATGTCATGTTTGCCTCAAATGTTCAATTGTATTGTGTTAAAAATATCTTATCTTAATACATCTCCAGTTTGTTTGCGTTATTATCTGTATCATTCAAATGAATTCACTGTTCTCTTGCACGCTGTACTCTAGGTTAATAGTTTTATTTTACTAAAACTCCAGTTGATTAAAGTTAGTTCAACCCAGCTTTAGTTTAAAGGAGCATGTACTCTGACTACAGTGGAAATACTGTAGAAAAAAATAACAGAAAAGTAAAAGGAAAATTTATAAGCACTGGAAATATAAATGTGACAGTTCTTTGAAATACGACATGGAAGGGGAAAATACAAATATATCAAAATATGTATGCTACAGATAGAAGAGTATTCAAGTGGATAATACTCTTCTTTTTATTTTTTTTAATATTCTTTTATTTTTCATTCAAAAAATTTACACGTCATCCCCTTCTCCCAGTCCCCTCCCGCTCCCTCCACTAACCTTCCTCCTTCCCCCTGCTTCCTTAAAAGGGGCAGGGTATCCTGCCCTGTGGGAAGCCCAAGGCCATCCCCCCTCCACCCCGGCCTAGGAAGGTGTGCATCCATATAGACTAGGTTCCCAAAAAGCTAATATATGCAGAAGAGATAGGTCCCAGTGCCATTATCTTTGGCTTCTCAGTCAGCCCCCATTGACAGCCACATTCAGAGATTCCGGTTTGATCATATGCTCATTCAGTCCTGGTCCAGCTGGATTTGGTGAGCTCCCTTTAGATCAGGCACACTGTCACGTTTGGTGGACCAGCCTCTCCCGGTCCTGACTTCCTTGCTCATCTTCTCCCACCTTCTGCTCTTCGACTGGACCTTGGGAGCTCAGTCCATTGATCTGATGTGAATGTGGGTCTCTGTCTCTATCTCCATACATCGGATGAAATTTCTATGGTGATGATCAAGATATTCATCAATGTGACTATGGCACAAGGCTAGATCAGGCACCTTCTCCTCTGCTGCCCAAGTACCTAGCTGGGAACGACATCCCTGTGGACACCTGGGATCCCTTCTAGAGCCAAGACTCTTGCCAATCCTAAAATGACTCCCTTAATGTAGATATCTTATTTCCTTATCCAATATCCACCCTTCCTCCATCTCCACCCTCCCACTTCCCCACGTTCTCCCCAGTCCATCCCTTCTCCCTTCTCCCTCCGTCTCTCTCTTTCACCCACCCCCACCCCTACCTCCACCCCATCCCCATTCCCATGCCTCCACCTTTTGCCCAGCATTCTTGTTTGCTTCCAATTTCCAGGAGGAACTATATATGTTTTTCTTTGGGTTCACCTTGCTATTTGTCTTCTCTAGGCTTGTGAGCTATAAGCTTAATGTTCTTTGTTTATGGCTAGGGTCCACTAATGAGTGAGTACATACCATAAGCATCTTTTTGGGTTTGGGTTATCTCACTCAGGATAGCGTTTTCTATTTCCATCCATTTGCATGCAAATTTAAGGATGTCATTGTTTTTTACCGCTGAGTAGTATTCTAATGTATATATTCCACACTTTCTTGATCCATTCTTACATTGAGGGGCACCTAGGTTGTTTCCAGGTTCTGGCTACTACAAATAATGCTGCTATGAACATAGTTGAACAAATGCTTTTGTAGTATGATTGGGCATCTCTTGGTTATATTCCCAAGAGTGGTATTGCTGGATCCTGAGGTAGGTTGATTCCCAATTTCCTGAAAAACCGCCACACTGATTTCCAAAGTGGTTGCACAAGTTTGCTTTCCCACCAGCAATGGATGAGTGTTCCCCTTACTCCACACCCTCTCCAGCATAGGCTATCATTGGTGTTTTTGATTTTAGCCATTCTGACATGTGTAAGATGGTATCTCAAAGTTGTTTTGATTTGCATTTACCTGATCATTAAGGAAGTTGAAAATGACTTTAAGTATCTTTTGAACATCCGAACTTCTTCTGTTGAGAATTCTCTGTTCAGAACATTACCCCATTTTTTAATTTAATTAAGTAATTAATTTTTAAATTAATTTAATTTTAATTAATTTTAATGTCTAGTTTCTTGAGTTCTTTGTATATTTTGGAGATCAGACCTTTGTCTGTCTGATGTGGGATCAGTGAAGATCTTCTCCCATTCAGTAGGTTGCCTTTTTGTCTTAATGACTGTGTCTTTTGCTTTACAGAAGCTTCTCAGTTTCAGGAGGTCCCATTTATTCATTGTTGCTCTTATTGTCTGTGCCCTTGGGGTTTTACATAAGAACTGGTCACCAGTGCCCACGTGCTGCAGGCTACTTCCC
>PVIU01031910.1:0-14202 GCA_004026605.1 Ondatra zibethicus
AAAAAAAAAACACTCTCTTAAGGGACTTAGGAAATCTTGTTTGCAAAGACGTTTGATACTGTGATTTTTACAAAGTTCTAATTTGTGTATGATTCAAATCCTTTGCAGGGCTTCCCATCCTTGGAAAAAAGATGGGGAAGATGAGAATAATTAGTGGATTTTTTTCCTGTCTGGTTGTTAAACACCCTAATTACTTCAAGCACCATTACCACCACTTTCACATAAGCCATCCTTTGAAAACACTTTTCAATCTAAACGAAAATTGATGCTAATCTCTTTCCAAGAATATAGCCAGTATTAACACAGTTTGGAGAGCCATTGGGTTTACTTTGTAAATCTTAACAGGGATGTCAATGTTATAAGAGCACACAATGGGGATAATCTGCCCCATCCAAAGTGGAACCAACCAGAAACTCTTTAGAATGACTACACACTTTGGCAGACATAGAAAGTACTATAATTATATATCATGTACCATAACTTTTACTACTGGCTTGCCATTATTTTGGTACTAAAATGCCATCCTATATTCCTTCATGCAAAATTCACTTACATTAGAATTATAGTGCTGGGCCTTTTATTCTTCTCTCTTTTGTGCTGGAGAGAATTACTTTTTCTGATTGTTATCTCAATAAATCAACACATTGGTGAAGCTTGTGAACACACTTTTCATTAGTTTCTTTGTCATAAATTCAATGGATTAATAAATCATGACATTATTTGTTTCTAACATAAACTATAACAAAGGAAGCAGACCCCAGGTACATATTAGTTGAATGAATAGTTATGTACTTCAGCTTCGTAGCATTCCACCTGGCTGCTACAGACTAAGGAAGCTGATGGTCAGAAACAGTGCTCAAGAGACAATCTTCACTCAAGATGGAAATGAATGTGATTTGGTTGACCCCTACTTTGGGGTGTGGGACAGAGTGTATATAACAAGCACTATAAGATAAGATAAAATGCAAATGGCAAGTGTTGCAAAACCATATGAACAGTTTACAGATGATAAAGTTATACCTGGCTGAGAGAATCAGAAAGACTACATGAACGATGTGACCCCTGGGATGCATCTTAAAGGATGAATAGAAACTCCCTGGGCAGAAATGAATGGCAGCCATCCAGACAGAAACAACTATAAGAACAAATACCTGCAGGCAGAAGGAAATGCACGGGAGACAAGGGCAGTCAGTTTGCTTGTGTCCTGGGCACATGAGAAAACATCCTGAAGAGCTACACGGAGACAACCTTAGGAAGTCAAGAGTCATTGAGCAGCAGATGGTGATTTTGAATTAAGACTGGAACATGAAGATTAACAGAAAACTAATGCATACAACAAATTGGAATTGTGAAAATGAAGGCAAAGAATTAGAAAATAAGCATGCAATGGGAAATAAGTGGAGGTGAAGAGGTGAACAATAGCAGAGGAAATGTAGAGGAGAGGTTACAGAAACAAAAAGTAATGAAGGTGCTGGGAAGACAGCTCAGCAGGTCAGAGTCATGCTCTGTAAGTTTAAGACCTAAGTTCGAATCCCCAGCACCCATGTGAAAAATGTCAAGCATGGCTGAATACTCCTAGAAGCTGAGAACTGGAAGGGAAGGAGGCAAGTGGATCCTGATAACTCCATAGCCAGCCTACCTAGAAATTGCTAACTTCTGGTTCAATGAGAGACCCTATCCTCACGGTGGTAATGTAGAGAGCTATAAAGAAAGATGCCCTGGCCTCCAATCATATACTCATGGCCTTGTATACCTGTATAGTACACACGTCGACACACACACAGACACAGACACACACGCGCGTGCCCACACATACACACACACACACACACACACACACACACACACACTATAGAGGCAAAATGAACAGATTTGGCTAGCCAATGTGCCACGTAAACAGAAAAAATATCAGAAAAAGAAAGGAACTGTGTTGGTCTAGGGTAGTAAACACATGGGGAGAGACTTGGAACCAGGCCTGTTCAGACAGGAACCAGCCTAGAACCTCTCTCTCTTCTCCACTGCCACATACTGTAAAACTCACCTATCCTTGACACATCATTCTGGAAGCTTCCTCCAACAGGGCAGGACCATCCAAGTCTCTCCCCTAATCCCACTCCATTTCCTGCTGCACATTTTAAGCATAGTAAACACAAGCCCCAACCTTTAAGAGTCATGTGCTCAGCATTATGAAGGGCAGATCCTAAATTGACCTTCACACTTCTGGTAGTCCAGTCCTGGTGCAGCACTAGCAGAGAAAAATGTTTTCTTTGTACTTTCCTTTTTCTAAAAAAAAAAAAAATAGTGAATTGAAAAATAATGTAAAATTCAAAATCCTAAAATCACAGACAAACTGTAATTGAAAATTTAGAATAGAAGGCAGGGTGGTGGTGGTGTACACCTTTAATCCCAGAACTCAGGAGGCAGAGGCAGGTAGATTTCTCAGTTTAAGACCAGCCTGGTCTCCAGAGTAAATTCTAGGACAACCTGTGCTATCCAGAGAGAACCTGTGTTGAAAAACCAAAAATTAAAAAATATGTAGAATAAAAACATGAGACAATTTCCTGGAAAACAGAGCAAACAGAAATACAAAAACTAGATGGGTGAGTGCACAGCACAGAGTATCATCATTCCAGGAAGTCAACGTTCCAGGGCAGGTCCCTGGAATGTGAAGGAGAGAGTCTCCCAAACTGAAAGATGCACACTCCCAGCCCCCCAAATCTGCTGAGAGTTCAATATGGAGCATGGAAAGAGGTCAATGATGAAATAGCTCATCACGCTTTCAAAATCCTGGAGATTTCCAGACAGAAGAATACAAAGGCTTTCACCATCCAGCACGGCACACCCTCCATCTCACCTCGCCCTAATGTAGGCGTGCTCCTTGACTAGACGCCAGAGCATCTCTCATTGTACATACGCATATATGCACATAACAAGAAAACAAAAAGAAACCATGAATTTGACAAAGAGCAAGCTGGGGTACATGAGAGGGTCTAGAGAGAGGAGCAGGAAGGGTTAAATGATATGATATTACAATCTCAAAAAAATACTTATTTTTAAAAATAAAGATCTATCATGGTTTTTATACTACATTTCAAGTATAAGGAAAATAAAGTACCAAGATGTCTCAGAGAGTAAAGGCATTTGCCTCAGAACCTTAAGACATAAATTTATGCCCTACCCTTGAAACCCGCATGGTGGAAGGAGATAATCAATTCCTGCAAGTTGTTCTCTGATCTTTACATGCATGTGCACACATGCACGCATGCACACAAACACACACACACACACCATACACATATTTTTATTATAATAGCAATAATAATTAATAACCAATTAGACTTTAACCGTGTCTCTTAAGTGTGACAACTCTCATGAGCAGTAATCTTCATGAACTAATGCACAAAGCATCCTGCTTTGGACAGCTAACATAGAATCGTCTTCTTCTGATCTCCATCTTTAAGCCTTTTCTTTCCACTTCTGGTTTCCTTCAGGCAGCAATTTACACTCTTGGGGAGCAGAACACTGGTGATGTCTATTCCGTATCTTATGAATTCTCCCTAAGTGGAATTATTTTTACGTTTATTTATGTTATATTCATGTGCCTACTTGTCTGGACATGGTGCCCACAGAAGTCAGAAGAAGGCACTGAGTACCCTGGAACTGGAATTGCAGTCAGTTGTAAGCAACCACATAGGTGCGAGGAATCAAAGGCAGGGCCTCCGCAAGGGCAGCCAGCGCTCTTACCCCTTGAGTCATCTTTCTAACTTCAAAGTGAGAACTGTAATATGAGAAGCCAGAAGCCAGATTCAAAAGAGAAACTGAGAAATAAGTGAAGTTCTCCAAGAGATCACGGTGAAGGAAAGAAGGGGCATGCTGGGCATAAGACAACTGTATCCACCAGGTGGTCCATGATTTGCACTGACCATTCTAGGAAGAAGCATACTACCTGTGCCTTGAATGTAAAAGGTGCTCAATAAATATCTAGCCAGAAGTTGTGACATAGACTCCAAATTTTTATGCTAATAAGCTATAATTTCAGGTTATACAATAGAAACTTATAAAATAGATACTAATTGCACACCTATTTCATTCTTGATCTTTTTCATGCAAAGATGGATAAACTATGAAAAGTCAGACTGAGTTCACACTTCTATTAGTGCAGTCTGAATTCACGCCCAACGTGCAGCTTACTTTCTAACAGGAGCAGATAACAAAAGAGACACGACAGGTGACAGAATGCATGGTGACAGAGACTAGATGATGAGAAGAAGGGGTGCACTTTAAGATTAGATGATGAGAAGGGACTACACTTTAAGTAGGGTCAGCAGAGAATCTATCTGCAAAAGCACCTGCCACCTGAGGCCACATGATGAACAGAGGAGACCAGGAGAAGGGAGAATGGCACAAAGGGGCTAAGATAGAAGTAAAACTGAGTGTTTGGGAAGAGTTACAAACCATTTAGAACACAGTAAAAATGAGGAAAGTAGTACAAGTTGAAGAGGCAACTGTGGGCTTTCTAATTGGAAAGGCTGGCTCAGCCACAGTAAGGGATAGGATCTCTCACAATACAATACAATGCAGAAATACCTTTTCTAGAATATTCTCAGACCATTTTATAGGACCACCAAGATGGCTCCATGGTAAGACACTTGCCATCAAGCCTGACAACCTGAGTTTGATCTCTAGGCCCCACGTAGTAGAGAGAACTGACTCCTGTAAGTTATCCGCTGATCTCCACTCACCTGCCCCCACACACACAACACAAAGTAAATAAATGAATGCAGCATATCCTTCCATATCATTTCCCATACCACTGTACTCACCATCAACTTCTAAGAAACGGAACAATTTTTTCTTCAACTGCATTTTTCACATTTTCATTCAATCATATAGTTTGCACATAGGAAAATGTTCCTTTCAATGTGAAGACTCCACTGTATCTCATTTGTGGGGGGAAAAGCATCCCTGACAAGGGAATTGAAGAACTTCTGTAACAGGGATGAACCACTTTCCATCCTATGCTTTGCCAACCAAGCTGGACACTGAAATTACAAAGTAAGATCACTGTGTGTCATCGCACGCCAAAGCTGGGACTGACCTGCTGCCTCTTAGTTCATTTCAACTGAGTTTGTGCTGCAACTACTCCATTCTTTCAGGATACTTAAAACTGTTTTACCCTCTTCCTTCTCAGCTTGATGTCTCCCTCCTCGTGCTCTCCTTGGCTCTATGCTTTGCTCGCCATAGTTCTGTTACTACTGCCTCATCCAGGCAGGGTAAAGACAGCTTCATTGGTTAAGGCTCACAAGCCCATGCGAAACGCCCTTGCTATCAGGTCAAGGGATTGCTATAAGACAATTATGCAGAAGCAGCTGCTGGGTAGGGAGAGGTAAATGCTTCAGCAGAGACAAAACAATTCAGTCCAAAGGACTGGGAGAACTCATTTCTGATGTCCCCTTAGCCATGCTGCACAACTGTCCCCAAATAGAGCAGAGATCAAAACATGACATAAACTGACATATCTGAAGTTTACACCACAGATAGATCCACCTGCCACCTGCCCTGCCTAGGTAAACAATGAAATACGCTACTGAAATGTGTTGTAAATACTGTGTTTAAAGACTATGTTTCTTCTATTACAAAACTGAGTCCAAAAAGGGGATTATCCTTTAAGATGGTAATACAGCACACAGCCTTCAATATAGACCTGACCTGTATTTCTAACCTTCCAGTTAGTCACCCCATTCATCCTTCATCCTCTTTAAAATTAACATGTAAAATAACAGGACATATATGTGTGTGTATATATATATAGCTTTTATTGACTTTTATTGAGCTCTACATTTTTCTCTGCTCCCCTCCCTGCCTCTCCCCTACCCTCTACCAAGGTCCCCATGCTCCCAATTTACTCAGGAGATCTTGTTTTTTTCTACTTCCCATGTAGATTAGATCCATGTATGTCTCTCTTAGAGTCCTCATTGTAGTCTAGGTTCTCTAGGATTGTGGTTTGTAGGCTGGTTTTCTTTGCTTTATGTTTCAAAACCACTTATGAGTGAGTACATATGATAATTGTCTTTCTGGGTCTGGGTTACCTCACTCAAAACGATGTTTTCTAGATCCATCCATTTGCCTGCAAATTTCAAAATGTCATTACTTTTTTCTGTGGTATAGTACTCCATTGTGTAAATGTACCACATTTTTCTTATTAGTCTTCATTCGAGGGGCATTTTGGTTGTTTCCACATTCTGGCTATGACAAACAATGCTGCTATGAACATAGTTGAGCACATGTCCTTGTGGCACGGTTGAGCATCCTTTGGATATATACCCAAAAGTGGTATTGCTGGGTCTTGAAGAAGAATTTTTCATAATTTTTTGAGAAATCACCATACTGATATCCAGAGGGGCTGTACCAGCTTGCACTTTCACCAGCAATACAGGAGTGTTCCCTTTACCCCACATCCTCTCCAGCATAAGTTATCATCAGTGTTTTGATCTTGGCCATTTTCACAGGTATAAGATGGAATCTCAGAGATTTTTTGATTTGCATTTCTCTGATGACTAAGGATGTTGAGCATTTCCTTAAGTGTATTTCAGCCATTTTAGATTCCTCTGTTGAGAGTTCTCTGTTTAGGTATATACTGTAGCATGACGGGCCTCCTTGTAGGTGTTTCTGTCCTGCCCAGTTCCGTTTAGCCCCAAGGAAGATCACACAGAGGTCTCCAAAAGATTATAAACTGATTGGCCCATTAGCTCAGGCTTCATATTAGCTCTTATATCTTATATTAACCCATTATTCTTATCTATGTTAGCCACATGGCTCAGTACCTTTTCAGTGGGGCAGGTCACATCCTGCTTCTTCTGTGGTCTGAGCAGGACTGTGAAGGAATGGGCTTCCTCCTTCCCAGAATTCTCCTGTTCTCATTGCCCCACCTTTACTTCCTGTCTGGTTGTACCACTTATACTTCCTGCCTGGCCAATCAGTGTTTATTTAAAACATGATTGACAGAATACAGACAATTTTCCTACACCAATATACTCCATTTTTATTGGATTATCTGTTCTTTTGATGACCAATTTCTTGACTACTTTGCATATTTTGAAGATCAGAACACTGTCTGATGTGGGGTTACAGGTTCCCTTTTGATGTCTTCATAGTTGCACTTGATCCTGCTCCCCATATCCCTATTGCCCATCCCCATTTGTTACCCTTCCATTCCAAGTCTCCCCATTCCACTTTCATGTCACATATGTCTATTATGCTCCCCACACTCCTCCCTTAGAACCTCTTTTTTCTACTTTAATGAGTCCCTTTCTAGTTTCCTGATCTCAGCTCACATTCACTCCCATGTGAATATATTAAAAATTATGTAAAAATATGTAAATAGGTCAAAATTAAAAGCTAGAATCCACACAGGAGGAAACATGATCTTCGTATGAATTTGGGTTACTCAACACAGTATTTTCCTGTTGAGTCCATTTTCCTGCAAAATCTTTAAATTCATTTCCCTTATTGCTGAATAAAATTCCATTGTAGTTATGTGCAATATTTTCAATACTTGTTGATGGACAGCTAGGTTGGTTCCATATCTTTTCTATAGTAAGTACCTCATTGGCTAGAATCCCAGACTGGATAAAAAGGGCAATAGGAGAAAGTCAACTGAGTACCAGCTTTCCTCTTTCTCTGCTCCCAGCAATGGCTACCATTCATCACTATGTCTTTTGCATACTTTTAAACTTTACAGCCTCCCACTTTGGTGTGGAAAGTCCTGTATATGTGTTGCATTTATTGGTTAATGAATAAATAAGCTACTCTCAGCCAATGGTTTAACAGTCATAACAGAATATAGTCAGGCTGGAAAAGATATATATAGAGAGAAGGCAGAGTCAGGGAGAAGCCAGGTAAGCCACAGCCATGTGGTGATACACAGATTAATAGAAATGGGTTGATTTAAGATATAAGAGTTAGCCAGAAATATGCTTAAGCTATTGGCCAAACAGTAATGCAAATATAATGTAGTTTCTGTGTGATTGTAGCAGTCTAAGTGGCTGGGAATGAACAATCAGCCTCCAACAACACCACTTCACTGACTTAAAACCTCCTACGGACTCAAGACCAATAAAAATAGTTGTACAAGTATCTCCATGGTAGGATATCTTTTGGATATTTTGCTGAAGAATAGTATAGCTAGATCATAGACAGTTCTATTTTCAGTTGTTTAAGAAGGCTCCACACCGATTTCTAAGATGATTACACTAGTGAGACCCATCAATAGTAAACAAATATTTCTTTACTCACATACACACCAGTCATTGTTATATTCAGTTTCTATATGGCAGCCATTCTGCCCAGAATGGGATAGAATCTCAAGGTAGTTTTAATTTGCATTCAATCCTGTGATGTCTAAGAATAAGGAAAAACACTAAAAGTATGTAATGACCATTCATATTTTTGCTTTTAAAAATTGGTTAGCACACAAAGACATCACTAAGAAAGAAAATTAAAGACAAATCTCACTCATGAACATTGATGCAAAAATACTCTATAAAATACTGGCAAACCGAACCCAAGAACACATCAGAAAAATCATCCACCATGATCAAGTTGGCTTCAACCCAGAGATGCAGGGATGTTTCAACATACAAAAATCTGTCAAAGTAATCCACCATATAAACAAACTAAAAAAAAGATCATCTCATTAGATGATAAAAAAGCCTTTGACGAAATACAACATCTCTTCATGATAAAGGTTTTGAAGAAAGCAGGGACACAAGGAACATACCTAAACATAATAAAGGCAATATATAGCAAGCCAACAGCCAACATCAAACTAAATGGAGAGAAACTCAATGTGATCCCACTGAAATCAGGAGCAAGACAAGGCTGTCCACTTTCTCCATATCTATTCAATAGAGTTCTTGAGGTTCTAGCTAGAGCAATAAAAAAAAAGAAAAACAAAAGGAGATCAAGAGGATATGAATAGGAAAAGAATAAGTGAAACTCTCACTATTTGCTGATGATATAATAGTTTACATAGGCAACCCCAAAAATTCTACCAAGGAACCTCTGCAACTCATAAACACTGTCAGTAATGTAGCAAGATACAAGATTAAGTCAAAAAAATCAGTAGCCCTCCTGTACACAGATGATAAATGGACTAAGAAAGAAATCAGAGAAACATCACCCTTCACAATAGCCACAAATAACATAAAATATCCAGAGTAACTCTAACCAAACAAGTGGAAGACCTCTATGACAAGAACTTTAAATCTTTGAAGAAAGAAATTGAAGAAGACACCAGAAAATAGAAAGATCTCCCATGTTCTTGGGTAGGTAGAATTAACATAGTAAAAATGGCAATCTTACCAAAAGCAATCTACAGATTCAATGCAATGCCCATCAAACTCCCAGCAAAATTCTTCATAGAGCTTGAAAGAACAATACTCAACTTCATATGGAAAAATAAAAATCCCAGGATAGCCAAAACAATCCTGTACAATAAAGGAACTTCTGGAGGCATCACAATCCCTGACTTCAACTCTACTACAGAGTTACAGTACTTAAAACAATTTGGTATTGGTATAAAATCAGACAAGAGGACAAATTGAACCAAATTGAAGCCCAGATATCAATCCATACACCTATGAACACATGATTTTTGACAAAAAAGTGAAAAATATAAAATGGAAAAAAGAAGTCATATTCAACAAATGATGTTGGCATAACTGGATATCAACATGTAGAGGAAAAAAATAGACCCATATCTATCACCATGCACAAAACTCAAGTCCAAATGGATCAAACACTTCAATATAAAGCCAGCCACACTGAACCTCATAGAAGAGAAAGTGGGAAGTACACTTGAATATTGGCACAGGAGACCACTTCCTAAATATAACCCCAGTAGCACAGAAACTGAAAGAAACAATTAATAAACAAACTTCCTGAAACTGAGAAGCTTCTGTAAGCAAAGGACATGGTCAAAAAGACAAAACCCCACATAGGACGGAGGGCTGATCTTCAAAATATACAAAGAACTCAAGAAATTGGTCATCAAAAAAACAAATAATCTAATAAAGAAATGGGGTACAGACCTAAACAGAGAACTCTCAAGAGAGGAATCTAAAATGGCTGAAAGACACTTAAGGAAATGCTCAACATCCTTAGTCATCAGAGAAATGCAAATTAAAACAACTCTGAGATTCTATCTTACACGAAGGAATCAACATCCAGAATATATAAAGAACAGCAAAAATTAAACATGCAAAAATTGGGTGTTCTTTAAAAAGTCAGTTTGCCAAATATCCCTGTCTTTGCCATGTGTGATGTAAACCACATTCATAAACTTCCATGTGCTGTTCAAACTCACTGAATAGCTGGTCCTGGTAGTGGGACTTTGCTCTCCTTTTCAATTTCAAACATAAGCAAATTTGCCCAAGTTACCTTGTGTAGAGATGGGCTGTCCCTGAAGTCTATGACAAAATTCTCCATGACAGCAAGGGTGGCTAACTCCATGATGCCAACCAGGAAGCAGAGAAGAGGATGTCAAAGCTCAGCTGGCTTTCCCCTTTTTATTCAGTGGGGGACTCCAGCCATTGGGATAGTGCTGCTGCTCACATTCAGGATTTGCACTCCATGTTTCTTACTCCAATCAAGTTGGCAACTGAAATTAACCACCATAGGAAGCTAGGGAATTGTCACCACCAAGGAGACAACATTTGAGTTTGGTCATGAATCAGTGGGAGGTTTAGAGTCAGTCAAGCAGGAGGACATTAGAGTTGGAATAGCATGCTTTCTCTTTATAGTTCAGAGAATGACCTATAGTCATATCTTCAGTTTTGAATGAGTGAGGTTATTAAGTACACAGCACTCCAAATAAGAGAGAAAACAGCTAATGCTATAGAGATGACAAGCCACATCACACCAGGCTCTCAGGACTTCCAGCAGAAGTTGACTATGTGGACTCCTTAGAAGCACTTACCTAGAATTCCCAACGGAGACAGTCCTGGGCAGCAATGTAACCTCTGGTAGGGCTTCCAAGACAACAAAAAGCAACCACCAAATTTGACACTCCGCCTCCAGGAGAGACCAAGGAAGGTGAGGCAGTTGGGGTTTCCAACTAAGCTTTCTCTCCATGGCTCAGCATCTGGTGAATCCCCAGTTTCTCTTTCCCACTGCAGGCATTTTATATTGTAAGATGAGCAATAATAACCTCTGTTGGAAAGGATTTACCTTACACCTGTTTTCAAGGACACAGTATTTTTACTCTTGGGCTGTTTTGCCTTCTTCCAGGACTGTGATTATTTCGGGAGTCTGGGTGACCAAGAAATAAACAAGCAGCCTCCTACTACAAATTGGTGCCCAACGTGGTTGACTAAATCCATGTAAAACCTGAGAAAGCTTAAAAAGTAATTCTATACACACCACACACACATACACACACACACACACACACACACACACACACAAATATCCAGAGTTAAGCACGACTTAATGCCATTGCTCCTTTAAAAGAGGTCTTACTGATTCAGTGGTAGCAGAAAAAAAAAAAAAACACATGGTTTTGAAACAGTGGCTACCTGGGCTGTGCTGCCAGCACGAACTCTGACTCTTTCTGGAGGTCCAGCTATGGAGGATTTAAATGGGATTTGTGGGCAGCATGTTGCAAGTTCTTGGTGGCATCATGGGCCACCTGGTTATCAGAATTGAGGTGGTAAGGACGGCTCCCACCTGGCAGTCTCAAAGGCAGTAAACAGACTTCCGCCATGTTGGACTGGACAAAGCAAGAAGGCAGGGCCGTATTCGCTCTAGCAATGCTGTAGCTTAGGTTTTTAAGAAGTCCTTAGCATTTTAAGAAGCAGTCCTGGTCAGAAAATAATTATAAATACACAATAAAGACAAATTCGGATGGAAAAGACCTCTAAACAGGTCACAGTGTTGGAAAATATACATAGGCTTGTGAGAGGGAAGAAAAAGAATATAGACAGTTATAAAAAAGAAGTAAATGGTTTTTTTGAAAAGGTAAAGTCTTTAAAGAGACAGAGTATAGACAGTCATCAATTTAAAAAATTTAAGAAAGAATAAGCCACATAAAGATGAAATATACATATACTCTGGATTATGTATACTATTGTGTTTTCTTTGAATTTTTTGGCTGCAGAGAGACATTTGATACTGGGGGCTGCTAAGCCAAGCCAACATATATACTTTAAAGGTATCTTGATTCCAAAATATGGGCCTAAGGATCTGTTGCTTTGGAAAAGAGGTTCTTCTTTTGTTTCCACAGAAGATGAGAACTCATGGATTTCTCCCAAACTAAAGCAGTTTGATGGACCAAGACCCCCTGAAAGGTCACCATGAACACCCCCCAAAAATACTTTGACCAATAAAAAGCAGGAAGCAGTTTGAAGAGAACTATGCCCAAATTCCCTAAATGATTGTTTATAAATATTTGTTTACATTTAAAGGAGGATATGATATAAATATAAATTCATATTGGTGTGAATCTTGGTTTATTGGTACAAATTTACAGTCAATTTTGTTATATATGTGTGTGTGTGTGTGTGTGTGTGTGTGTGTGTGTGTGTGTGTATTTCTGATCTTGATTAAGGTATTGTGTTTGTCCAGCTCATTAAAAAATGTAATGGATAATTAAGAAATATGGGTTAATAGATAATCATCTATAATAGTCAAGCATGTCATCATATTAGTTAGGTTTTCTAGATATATAGAGATATATTTCAGTTAGATAGGTATTTTTCAAATATTTCAGAGAGCTTCAGAATATGGCATTTAAAATGTTTTAAGAGCTCAAGACTTTTCATGACAATGAGACATATTTGCTTCTGGCAGCACCAATAGCTTCAAGAGGAAAATGGGCAATGAAGAGGCTCTATATAGAGTTTGCTAGCCATTTGGGCAAGAAACTACTCTTGCCTGGACTGCTTAATGGTATGCTTTATGAACTGGACATGCAGGACCCACAGAGAAATGACTGCTGAACTTGCCTAAAGGTGAGACTATCCTTCAGGGTTCCTGCTTCATTAAAGAGTCTGCCAGGCATTCTGCAGGACACAGAGGAAAGTGACTGGCAAACATCCAATATAGGTGGAACTGTCTTTGAAATTTCCTGCTTGGTGAAAAAGTCCACTAGATACTATGGACCTGGAGGCTGAAGATGGATGCCCCAGTGTTGCAAAAGAACTTTGGGTGACTATCCAGGCATCAAGATGTCTCTGTCAATTCTAGAGCTTTGGAAGTTGCTTACAAGGCACTTCCTTTTAACTTAGGTAATATTATATCCTTCTGTGGTCTTTGATGGAGTTGAAGAATTGATAGTTATAGTTTTCCTTAGTTATGGTAAAAGATAAAGAATATATAAATACAGTAACTATAATTCTTGCTTTGTAACTCTTTTGTTATATGTAATTTTACTATGTTACACTTAAAACCTTTCTTTTTATTTAAACAAAAAAGGGGAAATGATGTGGGAGGTCCTTCTGTCTATGTGTTGCTTTTATTGGTTAATGAATAAAGAAACTGGCTTGGCCTAATGGCCTAATGGCAGAGAAGAGGTAGGCAGGAAAAACTAAGCTGAATGCTGGGAGGAAAAAGGTGGAGTGAGGAGAAGCCATGGAGTGGCTGCCAGAGACAGACATGTCAGAATATTGCCAGTAGGCCACAAGCCTCATGATAAAATATAAATTAATGGAGATGGGTTAAACTAATATGTAAGAGTTAGCCAATAAGAAGCTAGAGCTAATGGGCCAAGCAGTGACTTAATTAATACAGTTCCTGTGTGGTTAGTTCAGGGCTGAGCAGTTGGGAGAAGAAAAACCTTTTCCTTCTATAAAAAGGGAAAAGCCAGCTGAGCTCTGACATCCCCTTCTCTGCTTCCTGGCTGGCATCATGGAGGAAGCCACCTCTGCTTTCTTGCCTTCCACACATCACAGAATGCATTTCTCTGAACTATGAAACAAAATAAGCCTTAAATTATTGTTGGGTATTGACAAAAGCAAAATTTATTAATTGATTATTAATTAAATGATTGATATGCTCCCCAGGCAAAAATAATTCAACTTGCTTTGCTCCAGCACCCCTTGGTACAACATGATTATGACACAGGTATGCTGTAGTACCACTGAATAAAAACATGACTATGATATACATAATTTTATGCTTTCTGGTAGCCTCATTTAAAAAGTA
>PVIU01031911.1:0-14206 GCA_004026605.1 Ondatra zibethicus
TTCTCCCTAATGGCGAATCTGCTCCTCTTCCAGCTGGGGCGCAGGGTGGGGCATGAACGGCTACATAAAGATGGCCCGGGACCGCAACAACAACTGTGGAATTGCGACACATGCCGTGTACCCCACTGTGTGAGCCGCTGGGCAGCAACAAGGAAGAAGTGGGAATGGCATGGAGGAGGAGGAGGAGGGCTCCCCCTCCCTAGACCAGCCTCTGCTGTGGGGAGCGACAGCCGAGTCAAAGCGGATCCACACTCGATATGACTTCTGGGACTTTTTTTTCCAGTCAAACGTGACTGCCGCTCTGCTTCTGTGAGCAGATTTGCATTAATGAGTTATGAAATTCCATTTTTTTACAAGATGTGTACAGTTATTATAAAACCTACATTTAAAAGACTGATGGGGCTTCCTTCTGTCTTTGTTGCCATGGCTTCTCTTAGTCACACGTGCGATTCAGTGGCACAGAGGAGGTGGTGGTGGTATTTAGGGCAAAGGGTGGGTGACTTTGTTGTCGGGTCAATAATCCAGTCATGATCAGATTTTGAGGTACTCACCATCAACCAGGGTCTGAAAACATGGGAAACTTTCAGAATTTTAAAGTTTTTTAATTCACATATATTTTCAAAGTTTAAATTATTTGCCATTCACTAATAGGAGTAGATGTAGAGACCCACAGTTAAACATTAGGCAGAGCTCAGGGAATCCCACAGAAGAGGGGAAGGAAAGATGTTAAGAGCCAGGGTGTCAAGAACACAAGAACACAACTCACAGAATCAACTAATCAGAGCTCATAGAGGCTTGCAGACATGGAAGTGACAACCAGGGAGCCTCTATGGATCTAGCCTAGGTCCTCTGCATATGTGTTATGGTTGTGTTGCTTTGTGTTCTTGTGGGTTCCTACAGCAGGAGTAGGGGTATTGCTGTCTCTTGGGTTGCCTTTTCTTCCACTGGGTTGCCTTGTCAAGCACTGATATGAGGGTATGTACTTAGTCTTATTGTAACTTGATATCTCTGGGAGGCCTGCTCTTTTCTGAAGGAAAACTGGGTAGGACTAGAACGGGGGAAGATGGGAGCTGGGGGGAGGGGCTTGGAGGAGAGTAATGAGAGTAAACTGTGATTAGGATGTAATATATGAGAGAAGAATAAATAAATAAATAGTTTTTTTTAAAAATGGGCTTGGGCTAAAGAACAGAATGGAGAATTCTCAAATGTTAAACACAGATGGACAGCATATTACTTTTTTAAGTTTAATGTTTTTTAGTTAAAAATAAAATATCATTTTTAAAAAAAAATTATTTGCCATTCTGTGTAGCGAGACGGCACTTTGGGCTGTTCCATGGAACTGGGCCTGGGCCTTAACTTCCCTTTTGAGACATCAGTCCTATGTTCTGACTGCTCTGTCACCCTGTAGCCAGGTCTATCCCAGGATGCTTGCACGCTGAAGTGACATCTTCATAACTTACAGGGTCTTACAACGCAGGAGCATGGGACGCTGCTATTCTTCCACTTTTCTTCATAGTTATTATTGATATCTTTTAGCGCACATCACAGCTGTGCACAAGCTCAGAGACCCAGTGAGCCAGCTATCTTGGAACTGCGGAAGAAACACAGCTTATCCTGTACCCAGGCATTTGGTGATTACAAAAAGAAAAAAAACAAAAACACAAACAAACAAAAACCAGTCTTCCTGCAGGCCCTGCAGCTTCAAAAACAGTTTACCTAAAGAGTACAGTTAACTTCCCCATTCTTCCCTTAAAGAATTCTTCTCCTTTTCCTGTCATTAGCTACAAAACAGCAAGCTTTGAAGCACCGTATCTGCTCTCTCTTGAACTCTGGTGGATGAGTGTGTCCTGTGCCCTGATCACCACGTCACTAGAACTTAAGGTACCGCCTCTCTGGCTTTAAGTAGATCCTGCTCTAGCTGATTTCGATCACCCAAATCTCATCTTTGGATTTTTCCTACAAACTGACCCATTCTTGAGGTCCACACAGGGCAGAGCTGAGCAGGAGGTTCTTTACAGAAAGGAGTGATGCCCGTGATGTGCGTGCTGTGCACCGCAGTCAGGTAGTGTGACGTGTGACGCTGAGATCCGGTTTCGGATGTGGACACATTGCCATCCTGCTGAGGCGTAGGAGCTGATATCTGAAGGTCAGGAAACTGCCAGTCAGAGGGAGGAGCAGGTTCAATGGGCTTGAGGAAGTGACAGCTAGCCTAGTCCACAGCAGAGAAAGACAGTACGATGAGTGTGCCAGGCCCGGAGCTTGGGGGTGGAGGTGCAGGTGATGAGTGCTGCAGGCTGTGGTCAGAGAGGGGAATAGCTCGCAGATGCAGGGGTCAGTTTAGTGTGACCCAGGCCTGTGTGGCAGGTGGGTGTGAAGATGGCCTTAGAGTGAGAACTCTGTCTGACTGTCGGGCATCAGTGTCAAGGTGCAGGGGAAGCTGGACCCTTGCTAACAGGAATCATTGACAATACTCAACTTCATATGGGGAAAAAAAAACCAGGATACTTAAAACAATCCTGGACAATAAAAGAACTTCCGGAGGTATCACCGTCCCTGATTTTAAGCTTTACTACAGGGATATAGTAAGAAAAAATAGATGGCATTGGCATAAAAAGAGAAAAGTGGACCAATGGAACTGAACTGAAGACATAAATCCACACACCTATGAACACTTGATTTTTGACAAAGAAGTCAAAAGTATACAATGGATGAAGGGTCTATGATGACGGTTGGGGTATTCATCAATCTGATTACAGGGGAAGGGCAATTCAGGGACCCTTTCCACTATTGCTAGGAGTCTTAGCTGGCGTCATCCTTGTGGAACACTGGGGATTTCCCTAGCACCAGGTTTCTCCCTAACCCCATAATGGCTATCAATATCTATCAAGGTATCTCTTTCATTGCTCTTCCATTCCTTCCCTCCTTCAACTCGGCCATCATGTTCCCTCATGTTCTCCTCCCCCATTCTTCCCCTTTTTTGCTCCCTTCCCCCAGTTTACCCACGAGATCTCATCTAATTCCACTCCCCAGGGTGATCCATGTGTCCCTCTTAGGGTCCTCCTTGTTACTTAGCTTCTCCAGAGCTGAGGATATATAGTCTGGTTATCCTTTGCTTTACATATAGCATCTACTTATGAGTGAGTACATACTGCTGTTTGTCTTTCTAAGTCTGGGCTACCTCATTCAGGATGGTTTTTTCTAGTTCCATCCATTTGCCAACAAATTTCATGATGTCATTGTTTTTCACAGCTAAGTAGTACTCCATTGTGCAAAGGTGCTACATTTTCATTATCCATTCTTCTGTTGAGGGGCATTTAGGTTGTTTCCAGATTCTGGCTATTACAAATAATGCTGCCTGATGGAACCAGATTCAGAGATTCACAACCAAGCACCAGGCCAAGCTCAGAGAATCCAGTCAAAGAGAGGGAGGAGGGAATATGTGAGCAAGGGAGGACAAGATTATGAAGGAGAAATCTACAGAGACAGCTGAATCAAGCTCATGCAAACTTATGAACTCTAGACCGACAGCTATGAACCTTCCAAGGGACCGAACTAGGCCCTCTGAATGTGGGGGACAGTTGTGTGGATTTGTCTATCTGAGGGGCCTGTGACAGTAGGACAATAACCTATCCCTGGTGCATGAACTAACATGTTGGAGTCCATTCCCTATGGTGGGATGCCATGCCCAGTCTTAATACAATGGGGAGAGGCTTGGTCCCACCTCAACTTAATGGCCAGGCTTTGTTGACTCCCCATGGGAGACCTTACCCTTTGAGAGGAAGAGTTGATGGGAGGATGGCTAGGGGGAGGCGAGGAGGGCTGGAAGGAGGAGTGGAAGAGAGAACTATGGTTGGAACATAAAAAAATAAAAATAAATTAATAAAAATTATACAATGGAAAAAGAAAGTATCTTCAACAAATGGTGCTGGTCTAACTAGATGTTGGCATGTAGAAGAATGCACATAACTCCATATCTATCACCCTGCACAAAATTCAAGTCCAAGTGCATAAAAGAGTTCAACATAAATCCGGGTACATCGAACCTGATAGATGAAAAAGTGTAAAATAGCCTTGAATGCATTGACACAGGAGACAACTTCCTGAGCAGGACACCAATAGTGCAGACGCTACAGAGTAGGAAAAGATCTTCACCAACCTGGCATCTGAGAAAGGGTTGATTTCCAAAATATGCAAAGAACTCAAGAAACTAGAAATCAACAAACCAAGTAATCCAATTAAAAAACAAGGTGCAAGTCAAAACAGAATTCTCAACAGAATTTCAAATGGCCAAGAAACATTTTTTACATGGTCGACATCCTTAGCCATCAGGGAAATACAAATCAAAATGACTCCGAGATTGACTCTGAGATTCTATCGTACGCCTATCAGAATGGCTAAAATAAAAAAACACAAGTGACAACTCATGCTGGAAAAATGTGGAGCAAGGCAAACATTGCTCCATTGTTGGTGGGAGTGCAAACTTGTACAGTCACTTTGGAAATCAATATAGTGCTTTCTCAGAAAACTGGAAATCAATCTACCACAAGACCAAGTTATACCACTCTCGGGCATCTACTCAAAGGATGCTCTCTCTGTCTGCCACAAGGACACTTGCTTAACTCTGTTCATAGAAGCTTTGTAACAGCCAGAGCATGACAACAGTCGAGATGTCTCTCAACCAAGGAACGGGTAAACAATATGTGGTACCTTTACACAATGGAGTATTACTCAACTGCTAAAAACAATGGCATCATGGTATTTGCAGGCACATGGATGAAACTGGAAAAAAAAATCATACTGAGTGAAGAAACCAAGACTCAGAAAGACAAGCATGGTATGTACTCACTCCTAAGTAGCTGTAAAGTAAAGGATAATAATGCTACAATCCACAGACCCAGAGAGACTGGGTAACAAGGAGGCTTCAAGGGGTGACACCCAGACCTCCATGGGAAGGGAAAATGGAAGAGTTTTCATTAGTGAACTGGGGACTAGTGGGCATAGGAACATGAGAGACCAGGTTGAGAGGGAATGGAGGGGTAGAGTGCTGAAAGAGACTTCTGGAAGGAGGGGGGACATTTTGGGTCAGATAAAAACTTGGCACAGGGGAATCTCCCAGGAATCTACAAGGATGGCTCCTTATGCTAAGAATCTTAGCAGTAGCAGATACATAGTCTGAACTGGCCATCTCCTGTGACCAGGCAAGACGTCAAGAGGACAGAGTGGGACACCAACCCAGCCACATGACCTTCACCCTACGGTCTGTCCTGCCTCTGGGATGTGCTGAGGTAAAGGTGGCCTAGGAATTGAGGGAGTGGCCAACCAATGACCTGTCTAGCCTAATACCCATGCCAGGAGAGTAAGCCTACCCCTGACCCTGCCTAGAGCACCAAGATCCACAGACTGGGTGGCCCAGAGACCTAGGATAGAACCAAAATTGACTGGAGGAAAAATGTAATGTCAATATAATGATGCCTAATGATACTCTGCTATACTCACAGATCAGTGGGGAGCCCAGTTTTCATCAGAGAGGCCTTATCCACCAACTGATGAAAACAGGATGCAGATCCACAGCCAAGCATAAGACGAAGCTCTGGGAATCCTGCAGAAGAGGAGAAAAGGTTTGTAGGAGCCCGAACGGTCAAGAACACCACAAGAAACCCCACAGAATCAACTAGCCTGGGCTCGTAGGGGCTCACAGAGACCAGGAAGCCGGCACGGCACTGACATGGGCACAGCATATATAGGTTACAGTTGTGTAGCTTGGTCCTCTTGTGGGACTCCTAACAGTGGGAGCAGGGGCCGTCTCTGACTCTGTTACTGGGCAGCCTTGCCCAGCCTTGAGACATAGGCAGGTACTCAGTCTTACTGTACCTTGATACGCCGTGTTTTGTTGACATCCATGGGAGACCTACCCTTTCCTGAACAGGAAACAGAAGAGAGGGGTGGATTGAGGAGTGGGAGCAGACGGGGCTGAGGGGAAGGACTGGGAGAGGAAGAAGGGAAAACTGTGGCAGCAATGTATAATTAATTACTTAATTAATAGAAAATCAGTTCTCCTATAAAGGAATGCTTTCAGTTATGAAACCATATAAGGCAATGCTACCTGCTACAGTGTGAATGGATGATAAAAGCCTCATCTTGAATAATTCAGACACAAAAGACTGCATAATGTATGAAATTTTTATGACATGTATAGAGCAGACAAGCCCATAGAGAAAAGGGGTAACTTATGGAAATGCAGAGGACGGGATTTATACTAAACGTGACCAATAAACCTGGGCCAATGTGAAGGAGCTGTAAGTGCACAGGATCTCATGACAGTGATGGAGGCACAGCTTAGAGAAGATCATTGATCCACAGCATACTCATTTTGAGATGCTAACTTTTATGCCGTGTGCAGTATGACCACACAAGTAATGATATATGTCATATATATAATATCTTATATATAAAGGACACACAAAGGCAAGATTGAAACCCATGACATCACAGCCACTGGAGACCGTCAGGTGCACACGTACCTGAGCTGCTTGCTCCAGGGGAAGGATAGCCCCACCTCTGAGGACGAGTTGCTCTTGGCCGTGAACTTTGCTAGAAGAGAGTGCTCTGCTGTGGTGCTGGTGCCAACGTTGTCAGCACTGAGCAACTCTGAGACTTCAGGCCCTGTCTGGGCTCCTCACACCGGCCCCTCCTGTCACCCTCACAGAACCACAGGGCCCATGCTTCACACAGTGGGTCAGAATCACGTGGAGGGCCCAGGGATAGTGAGAGTGTTGATCTCTCCTACGCCTGGGAAAGGGTTCATGAATGTGGTATTCTAGGAATTTTCCAAGACCGCACAAGACAGGTGGTGACTGGGGCCCTCACAACAAGACTCATTTCCATTGCAGATAAGAGGCCTTGGGGAAAACAGTTTGTGTGAGTGGCCCTGCAGTGGAGATGGAGTCATTAATGGATCAGACCAGCAAAGATCAGAAACACAACCGGGCTGTGGAGTCCTCACCTGTCTCCCTCCTCCCTGCCCTGAGCTCTTATTTTGCTTGGTCAACTCTGGAGGTGTGAGGACACCAGGGAGTGTGGAATGTAAATCCCAAGGAATAGGAGATCAATAACAAACGCCACCAAAACTGTTGCCTCATTGACTATTTCTCACGTGGTACAATGCTAGAAAAAAAAAAGTAACAGCATGCAGAAGGTTGGAAGTGTGTGTGTGTGTGTGTGTGAGAGAGAGAGAGAGAGAGAGAGGGAGAGAGAGAGAGAAACAGAGAGAAAGAGACAGAGAGAAAGAGACAGAAACATAGAGTATGTATGTGAGAGAGAGGCAGAGAGTATGTGTTTATGGAACAATAATAACAAAAAGAGAAATAAGAGGTCATGAATTTGAGAGGAATTAGAAAGCAGAGAAATTAGAGGAGGGAGAGGAGGACTTGATGTGAACTCAGAAACGTAAAATTCAATGCAAAGTTAAACTAAGCCGGTAAATAAATGATAGGTTAAGTACGGTGCTTCAGTGAGGAATCCGGGGCTGTGTTGGAATGTGACCTCCCTGAAGCTTCTCATTCCAACGGGAAGAGCAGCAAAGTGTGTCAGTCCAGACCTTTGGACCTCCCGGAATAGCATTCCTTCTTCCCAGGCGTGGGCAAACCCTTGGGGTGAAGGTTGGCTATCCTGCTTCCTGACAGGCTAGCTCAGATAAGCCCTGCAGAAGCAGCTCAGGGAAGAAACTCTGGGTGGGAGGTTAGCAGAACCTTTCTGGATGCATTGCTTTGTAGGAAATGGATCATGGTTCTGAAGACCACGTGGGATTGTTTATTCCCCCATCAAGGGCTGAGAAGATAAGCAAAATGGGATATCTCCACATGGAGCAGTAACTCAACTTCAGAGCCACGAGACTGACGTGTGTGTGGGGACTGCCCGTGTTGGAATGGTCACAGCTCTTCACAAAGTTGGAATAGTGATTTACTTCCAACATGGCTGGAGTGTCAAGGGAGATACCAGCTTCGCCCTGCCGCAGTCTTCAAACTCATACAGAAAACTGGAGGGTGGACACAGGACTTGGGAGAGAGGAGACACTTACAGAGAACAGATTTTCATTTTAGGAATACAGAATAATAAACTCTGCAGCTCTATGGTGATGACAGTGGCAAGACCGTGTGTCAGTCCCTAATTCCAGAGATAGGCTGATGAAAGGGTCACACTTCCTGTTCCTCTTCTGTAACAATGAGAAAATTATAGGTCTGAGTTTGTTTCTAAATGAATTATAAATAGAGTCTTAAGTAGGAATAAACTTACGAAAAGAATGTCACATGACTCCATGTTTTAATCAAAAAACTCAGAACAGACTTAGCAAAGGCTTTTTGAGAAAGATCACAGCGACGTCTCTCTAAAACTTATTTTCTACAGTGAACTTCAGGTGAGGGATGAGGGTGGAGAACAGTTGGGGTTTATTTTCCTTAATAGGTCAACGACAAGAGCTTTCATTTGCACATTGTAGATTTACAGATGTTTCCTCACTCACAAGATGTCCAAAGTAAACCCCAAGACAGAGATTGAGGGACCACAACGTAAACTCAGATCTGCCCATCAAGCAGACCCAAAATCCTGATGACTTCCCTGTTCTTCACCTAGGTTTGTGCAGAGACCTCACAACTTTTTATTTTGTTTTGTTTTTGTTTTCTGTTTTTTTTGAGACAGGGTTCCTCTGTAGCTTTGGAGCCTGTCCTAGAACTAGCTCTTATAGACCAGGCTGGCCTTGAACTCAGAGATCCTCTTGCTTCAACCTCCCGAGTGACGGGATTAAAGGCGTGTGCCACCACCGCCCAGGTTAAGACCTCACAACTTTTGCTGTAGCTGAAGATGTGAGACAAGAAAGACCCCAGAAAGAGCAGACAGGATGGAATGAGGTACAAGTGCCCCAAGACTCAGTACACCCCTCCCCCGAGTCCAGTCCTAGGCTTGCTTTGAGCATCTCCTCCCTGTTCGGGGATTGCCTTCCCCTAAAGATTCTTAGAAACCCAGGGCCATCCTCCCTGACCCTAGGGAGAGTAAGGTCAGAGTCTGGAACCTCCAGGAGACCCAGCTTAGCTGTAGACTAAAGGGGAGACGCTCGGCTAGAATATAAACTGCTCATGGGCAGCACTGACAATGATTTTAACCAAAATCTCTTATGTTGGGTTATGTTGGAAATCCACACAGAGCCAGCTAGACCCTTCTGTCCTGAGCCAGCTAGACCCTTCTGTCCTGAGCCAGCTAGACCCTTCTGTCCTGAGCCAAGTGCCAAGCCCTCTGTGAAAGCACTTTCTTTTTTTTTCTTTTTACTATTTTTTTTCTTTTTTCTTTTTTGGTTTTTCGAGACAGGGTTTCTCTGTAGCTTTGGAGCCTGTCCTGGAACTAGCTCTTGTAGACCAGGCTGGCCTTGAACTCACAGAGATCGGCCTACCTCTGCCTCCCAAGTGCTGGGATTAAAGGCGTGTGCCACCACCACCCGGCTTGTGAAAGCACTTCCTCTGCTGTCACTGGACGCGCACTCTACTTTCCTGGAGCAGGGACCTACTGCTCCTTCCCCACAGCCCACACCAATGCCTCAGGACAGGGTGGAAATCAATGGAGGTCCAGCCCAATGGCCCACCCAGTCAATTGCAGGGAGGGGTAACTGGGCAGGGACCCTATCCTGGAGCCACAGATTTGGGGATTTAAAGCCTGGATCCACAGGGACAGAGCCTGGGATCTCAGCAACCTCGGAAGACCTGAGACTGTGACGAACACCTGCCCAGCGGTGGACACCCCAGGTGAGCCCCATAGCTCTCCCAAGGCAGACCGGGAACTGACGCTGGAGGAGCACCCTGGAGAGGCTCCTTGCTGCACCAGGCAGCTCCCTCAGGAATGGGAGTATCAACTCAAGCTTAGTAGACCTGGTGTGGGAATGTGGAGTAGGGTGGATTGGGATCCCGGGGCGTCACAGGACCTTTCAGGGGTTCAGGTGTGTGCCAAGTCTCCCTAACGTGAAATCAGGTAAAGTTTTTCCTCTGAGTGAGCAGAGCCTAGTAGACTGCCACTGGTTACATGGGTACAGGAAATACCAATTGTCCTCTATTTAAGCTGCCAGGGCTATCACCTCTTGTGCCAAAAGAGATCACCATTCTCATGTAAATGCAAAAAGGACGATCCTCTGGGCTCATCGGGCATGTGCCTAAGGAGTAGCATGTGGTATAAGTCTGCTGGCATGGCTCCTTCCGAAGAGTCCCTCATAAAGCCTAAACCTGGCATTAGCCTATCCTTGCATCCCCACTGAGTAGGTGGCTACAGCAACCTGTACTCAACCAGGGGATCCTCTTCATTAAGACAGTGAGGGGGAATTCTGAAGGCTCTTCCCAGTTGTGGACAGACAGATTCCTACCTGTCGTCCTTCCGAGATTCTCTAGAGAAGACTTCCAGAAAGATTTCAGAAGGGAGAGTGGGCAAGGCACAGTTGACTCCTGGTGTACACCGGCCAAGAAAAGATGTCTTGGAGATTTCATTGTATGTAACAGGGTCACACTGTGCTTAGTGTAGGATACCTCAATATCCAGGTAACAAAACCTGGGCCAACTATGTCTTAAGAAGTTAGTTGTTGCTTTAACCTTCTGAACCTTGGGTGCATCCAGACCCTGTGGTGATCGAAATGCAGAGTACACACACACACACACACACACACACACACACACACACACACACAGAGTCCAGATCCTGGCGCTCTGAGCCGCTGCTCTGCATGTTGTTAGAATCGGGGATTTTTTTGCTCATCTGTATTTTAAGCCAGCCTCATCAGCTCTGTCAACAGTCATTAAAGATGGTTAAAATAATTATATTCCCCTTGTGTCCTTAACATCTTCTGTAGAAGTAAGAGTTGACTGAAGAATTTGAGCTCACAGTCTCATTTCTTCTCCTTCTCCGTCTCTAGGTTCTGGAAGTATGATTCCTCTTTTCTTCCTGGCCACTCTGTGCTTGGGGGTGGTCTCAGCGATTCCAATGCACGATCCCAGTTTGGATGCTGAATGGCATGAATGGAAGACAATGCATGGGAAAACATACAGCATGGTTGGTACCTTAAAAACTACCAGGGGCAATGCAGAAACAAAGGTCCTGGTTGTGTCAAGTGTATAGAGTTTACACAGTGAAAGCCAGTTTCTTCAGGGCATGGCCACAATTTATGAGCCAATGAGAGGAAACCACATTGTTGACATGGGGACTGGATTGTGGCTTCCAGGGGTGTACGGCCTCCCTGGGTTCCCACTATCTTAGCAGCAGGTCCACTGAGGGAACTAGCATTGTGCTTACAGCAGAATGACCACATGCTGTATTGATTCCAGCACGAAGAAGGACAGAAGAGAGCAGTGTGGGAGGACAACAGGAAGGTGATTGAGCTGCACAATGAGGACTACGCCAAGGGAATGCATGACTTCAGCATGGAGATGAACGCCTTTGGGGACTTGGTGAGTGTGCACGGATGACAGAACAGGACCTCCTCTCTTCAGTTCTTCATAAATCATCTCTCCTTTGCAATTTCTTTCCTCTTTCTTGAAGACCAATACAGAATTCAGGGAATTGATGACTGGCTTTCAAAGCATGGAACCCAAGGAGATGGATGTGTTCCAGGAGCCTCTGCTGGGTGAGGTCCCCAAGTTTGTGGACTGGAGAGATCATGGCTATGTGACTCCTGTGAAAAATCAGGTAAGACATGTCATTCTCGGTATCACTGTCCACCAGCAAGTCAAGAAAGAAATGCCATCCTTGTCTTGCTGACTATTGGGGCAGCATACAGTTATATGCTGAAATTATTTTTTCAGGTGACTTGCTGTAAACATCTTAGTTTTCTAGGTGAGAGCTTTTTCTTTCTTTTCTAGGGTCAATGTGGTGCTTGTTGGGCATTTAGTGCCGTTGGTTCCCTAGAAGGACAGATGTTCCGGAAAACAGGCAGACTGGTTTCCCTGAGTGAACAGAACCTAGTGGACTGCTCCTGGTCCTATGGCAACAGTGGCTGTGATGGTGGCTTGATGGAGTATGCCTTCCAGTATGTGAAGGACAACAGAGGCCTGGACGCACGGGCATCTTATGCTTACGAAGCAAGAGTAAGTACAAATCCTAAGACGTTATTTTTCCTGATCAAGTTTACAAAGCGGAAAAATTGCAAAGTTAATCTACTGTCCTCAGAACTTGTTTCCATGGTAGAATCCATCCTATGAAAGTCCCGAGTGCAGAGGTTAAAGTGGCAGCCTGTGCATGCTGATCTGATTCCATGACTTCCGTGTAGCTGTCCCTGCTTGTGTTCCCATGCAGTACATGCAAACCCTTCCACAGATCAGATTTCTCAGCTCTGGATAGCTAGTATCTATAGGAATATGCATGGCATGTCATAGAAGATGTGGGGTGTCATTGAAGACACGGGGGCTAGTTCATCTAGCCACCGAAATCTACCAGCTTCTCGGGTCCTGTGACATTTTATAAGCATATAGACATGGAGATCACCTGTGTGGATGACAGCTGAGCCGAATGGAGTTCTGATTTATGGTCCCCAGGAGGTGGACGGCAATAACCATGACTTTCTTTTTTTACCTTTGTCTTTCAAAGAACGGACCCTGCAGATATGATCCTAAGTACTCTGCAGCTAATGTCACAGGCTATGTGAAGATCCCAGTTAATGAGGCAGCCCTTATGAATGCCGTGGCCACTGTGGGGCCCGTCTCTGTGGGAATTGATTCTCATCACTATTCCTTCAGGTTCTATAGTGGAGGTAAGTGTTCTTCCTTCCAGTAATCAGGGGTGTTGGAGTCCAAGCTCCAGGGAGGAGTTGCTCCAGACCACTCACACAGCCACAGTTGTTGCAAAAGCAAGAGGATTTTTATTCTGTCATGATAGGGTCCCTCAGCTTCGGGATGAGAAGGACATCGATAGCTGTCTTTTAAAGCCCATCTTTTAAAGCAAAACGCCATAGAAACAAGGGGGGAGCCTGAGGGTTGTTTCCCAACTAATTGGATTGGCTTATTCAAAGGGCTACTAGCAGTGATTGGCCTGTGCCAGGGTAGGAGAATGGCTGTGTGATCGGGTGAGGTAAGAGGGAGCCTCTGTGAGTCACTTTTCCCCTTTCCCAGGGACTGAGTCAAAACACCAGGAAATGAGTCAACACCTAAGGGTTATCTTTCCCCTGTTCAATAGAACATTTACAAAGACTCAGGGAGATAATGGAAAGTTCCCAACATTTCAGTACGTGCATGTGTAGTTGTTAGAGCCTTGGTTCCCAGGGAGGGTGGGAGCACTACTGCTGAGAGGCCTCACAATTGGCCTCAGAGTTGTCAGACATGGCTTTAGAGTTATTTTAGACTCCAACGCAGTCCATGAGTTTGACTTGTTGGTATATAAAATCTGATGTAAATATTTTGAAATATTTATGCTGTTTCTATAGAACATTATTTAAACACAATTCCATGAATATATATATGAATATATATCTCCATTTTCTTAATTAACAAATTGGGTTTTATGTATCTTAATTTTATTTATTTTTGGTTTGGTTTTGTTTTTTGTTTTTGTTTTTTCAAGACAGGGTTTCTTTGTAGCTTTGGAGCCTGTCCTGGAACTCACTTTAGACCAGGCTGGCCTTGAACTCACAGAGATCTGCCTGCCTCTGCCTCCCGAGTGCTGGGATTAAAGGCGTGTGCCACCACTGCCCAGCAGGTCTTAATTTTATTGAATTTTCTGCAGTTACTGAATCTTTAAGATTTTAAATAGATAGTCCATTTCTGTAGTTAAGTCTCAGGGGTCCTTCTTGATTCCTGTATTTTGTATTTTCATGTGGTTTCTATGGACTGACATACTTTGTAAGCAGGTTGATTTCTTACAACCATTCAAGCAAGTATTTTCCCTGAGGACTTATGCAAACCTTTTTCTGTTGTATTACCTAAGAGTTTATGCCCCATGCCTCGCTAACACAGGGCCACTCCTGTCTGTATGTCATTGTGGGTGACAGCAGTCACAGTGGGGTTACTGGAGTCTCTCATTTGGCCTTGATTTTGTCTCTCAGGCATGTATTATGAGCCAGACTGTAGCAGCAGTGATCTGGATCATGCGGTCCTAGTGGTTGGCTATGGTGAAGAAGCAGATGGCAAGAAATACTGGCTGGTCAAGAACAGGTATAAATAACCAAAAATCATTTATGTTGGAAACACTAAAG
>PVIU01031912.1:0-14202 GCA_004026605.1 Ondatra zibethicus
TATCAACATATATACACATATTCACTCATGTGATTACATGAATGTATATACATATCAACATATATTCACATACTAATTTCATATGTGATTAAATGAATGTATATACATTTCAACACATATATATGTACACTCCACTCATGTGTGATTAAATGAATTATGCTAATATATGTGCTCAACTTTAATACCACAGAAAGCTTTTATAAATATTTGGTGATAAAATGTCTTTTTATATAAAAATGATATATTACATGTCTTCTATTTTGAAGTATGTAAAATATTTGAACATATTTTATAACATTTTAATTGAATATATTGACTTTAGCAATATTTGTATTATATAGAAAGTATAATCAGTAAAAATTAATATATACTCTACAATATTATAGAGATTCCTTTTGTATGAAATCTTGATGATTGTGTAATTGGATTCACTTGAATATTATAAGCTTTAAATCAATTAGTTTATCTTTGGAAACTGAGTTTTCTAAATGCAAGACATAGTGAAAGAAATTCACATGACATTGGCATACTTTCAGATTGTTGCTATAGTAAATAACTAAAGAGTCAACTTTAATTAAAAATAATAATTATAAATAATAGTGTTACATAACTGTCTCACAAAGATTTCCAAAATCAGTTAATAAACTAACCAACACCAGCTTTTATACAAATACCAGACTATTTTCAAAGATCTGCAGTGATATTTTGTTTATGTTTCCAAATAAAGCTTGCTTGAAGATCAGAGTGCAGAGCTAAGACACTAGAGGCAAGGGAGTTGTGGTACACACCTTTACTCCTAGGATTTAGGAGATAGACGTGGAGGGATCTCTGTTAGTTCAAGGCTACCCTGGGCTACACAAGATTGAATCTTTCTAGAAAAGAAACAGAGCCCACACAAAAGTGATTGCCGCACTTGGGATCCCACTCCTTCCTTTAATCCCAGCACTAGCAAGGTGGAGACAGGAGTAATACTGCAGAGTAGAAAGAGGAATATAAGGTAAAGGAGACAGGAACTAAAGGCACTCAGAGTTTTAGTGGAGACAGTGGCAGTCTGAGGTTGGGTGGAGACAGTGGCAGTCTGAGGATAACTGAGGATGCAGTCTGAGGACAGGATTGCCCCTTCAGTCTGCGCATTGGTAAGGGTAAAAGGTCTCCCGTGTGGCTGCCTACAGTGCTTCTCTGTTCCTTCAGCTTTCACCACCTAATATGTGATCCCAGGTTTTAATTATTAAGACCAACTATAATTTATGCTACAAAGATCTCCAAATACAGATCTATTTTTTCTGTTGTTTTTTAATTAATTGATTTTACTGAGCTATACATCTCTCTGTGATTCCTTTCCTTCCTCCCCCCACCTTCAACCCTCTCCCGTGGTCTCCATGCTCCCAATTTACTCAGGAGATCTTGTATTTTTCTATTACTCATGTAGATTAGATCCATGTATATCTCTTTTCGGGTCCTCATTATTGTCTAAGTTCTCTGGGATTGTGAATTGTAGGCTGGTTTTCTTTGCTTTATGTTTAAAAGCCACTTATGAGTGAGTACATATGATATTTGTCGTTCTGGGCCTGGGTTACCTCTCTCAATATGTTTTTTCTAAATCCATTCATTTGCCTTCGAATAATCCCAGCACTCAGGAAGCAGAAGCATGCAGATCTCTGTGAGTTCATGGCCAGCCTGGTCTACAAGAACTAACTCCAGGACAGGCTCTAAAATCCTACAGTGAAACCCTATCTCAAAAAAATCAAAAAAAGAAAAAAAAACCCACTAATTTCAAGATGTCATTATTTTTTCTGCTGTGTAGTACTCCATTGTGTAGATGCACAACATTTTTCTTATCCATTTTATCAATGATTATGATTAGTAAATGTAATAACTACTAAAAACAATCTTGGACAATATTGACAGAAGAGTTAAGAAGCAAAATAAAAAATGAGTAGGTTAAGTAAAGCAATAGTTTAAACCTACTACAGTAATGAGCATGGTTAGCCTGCCCACAATTTGTAGCTGTTACTGCTGTGATTGTTGTTTATATGACCATTTCTAGAAACCAGAAAATAAGTTATAGTTAAATAATAATAATGATCATTATTATTATAACTAAATACTTGATAGCACTTCCCTGTATAATAATGTGGGACGAAGAATCTGGTGCACATAGTTTACAACCTTCTTTCTGGCATAAGAAAATGGATTTTGGACACCTGCCATTGAAATATGTCTGATGCATTATCATCAACATTCATATTTATTTCTATTGCATTTTCTGTATGCCATATATTTTCTAACATTTAATATCTTGGTTTAATTCATTGTATTTTTGTTTGTTATTAAGCAATGCTGATCACTTTTCAAAGGAATGCAGTTGACTTCAACTTACATTCTTTGGTTGATACTGGATAAGTAGACTTTAAAAGACTTCCATAATAACAAATATAAATTTTATGTACTACAGGATAGGTTTTTTTGCACATGGTTATATGATAAAAAATGAAACTTTAAAGCAATTTTCATTCTAGGATCATTAGTTTTTCTATTTCTACTTTGCTCTCCAATTTTAAAGTTTTTCTTTCCTATTAGTAATTAAAGCTAAATTGTCACTTTTTACAAATAAATGCAAATTGCTAAAGACTTACATAAAACTTGTTTTATTTTTCTTATTATAAGAAAGTGGAATAATACTCCCAAAATACAAAGGATATTGAGGAGCCAATATTTTATCTCTTTTCCTTAATCTGTCTTGGTAGCATGTTTTAATCAACCTTAAATGCTAGTAGCATTGAAAAACAAAGTTCAGAACGGCCATCGTTGAGCACTCTATCACCAGGTTATCCCTAATACTGAACAAGAGCATGTTATGAGAACTGCTCTCATGTTAAGAGGTGGCTAAGACAAAAATGCGCCTGTTACTGTAATACTGAACAATCTAGAAATACCAAGATTTAACATAGGATTAAGTGTTAGATACAATTTTAATGTAGTTCATCTTTCAGCACCTCAAATGTTATCTCCAGATGCTGCCTATACTCTCCGCCCTTTTAAGAAAAATAATTGTGGTTTTCTAAAGTTTTTCAAATGCTGTCCCATCTATGTTGACATGTCCTTAGCTATCATTCTTATTTAGCTTCATAAGTATCATAGCATCATTTTTTTTAATCCTCCTTGTTTTATCTGTAAAGAATTTGGCAAAGGAAAATGCCATTACACTATATCTAATGTCCCCAAATAGCTCCAATTAAAATATCAAACTTTAAAAATGCCCATCTTTCTTTATCTTATGTGATACACGCCTAAATGAAAGTGAAGATTTTATATATAGAAAAAGTTTAATGGCTGCTGTGGATTTTTCTAGTTACTTTCAGGTTTTATGTCCACTATAAGTTTCACCTTTTGCCGTAGAATAAGAGATAACAGTCCTGGGACTGGAATATTCTAACAAATAACTGTATTCCACACCACTTGTACATATGGCTTTTTCTTTTGAAAGGACAACTTAATTAAATAAAAATGTATCTTAAGTCGCTGCTTCCCGTGTTTGTGTATTATAAATGATTATAGTCAGAAAGTTCCTGCATTTCCACACAGTGCACACATATATAATTAATTGTATAGGCTACAGTACTTGTTTCTATGACAGTAAAAAGTCTTTAAACACAATAACTGAGAAAAGCCTCTGAGAAGACTCATATGCAAATGTAGCTGGAGTCAAGCACCAATTAAGTTTGTTTTAATAGTCAAGTGAATTTTAGGTCAGTTTGATAAGGGCTATTAAAGCATATTAAAGCATTTCTTCTAACATGAGGAGTGAAAGCAGGAAAAAGAAAGCTGGTGTGCAGATGAAAAATATCCTAAGTTCTTAGTAAGTACTTGCTATCACTAAGTATTAATTTATCTTATACCTTCAAATGAGTTGCTTCCAGTGCAGAGGCATCGGAAGTCAGAAAATCAATCTTTATAATTGTTAATAGAAATATTACAAATATTAGCTTACATGTTAGAGGAATCTAATCCTGCCAGAAATCTCACAAAGGTATAATAAAGAACATGTGTGGTGCCAGAAAGGTTTACATCATTCCCTATAACTGTTTTATATATAAAATGCAACATGACTTCGAAATTTTTCTATTTATTCAGGTTTCCATTTTATGCTGTCTGGTATATTACACCTTAGGCACGGGACATAATATATTCTAGTCATAGCCATTCTCAATATTCTCTCAATTATTCTTTCAAACCTTCACAGAGATTTTATCAAGATATACCTATCTTTATTGCAATTTTTGTCAATATTGAAGCAAATTTTGTATTTTATACCCGAGACTCTTTCTCTCAGACATTTTGAAAGCATTGCTGCTTCCATGTGTAACCAAGGACATTTAGGTGATTTGTACACTGTTGTTTCCAAAGCAAAGCCATACCCACATTGATGGAATTTTCTATGATTACCTAAGTCTTCTGATAAATTCGTTTATTCATTAATTCAGGCCCAGACTTACTAAAAAGTAAACAGAAAGAAAAGTGTGAGAGGAACAATGAAAAATGAAAGTGGAAATTTTGTTTAAATCAAACAGCCTTGGCCATTTTAAGTCGCGGTATGTGTTTCCCAAAGCCTAGGACAGTGCACTCCTCTCCCAGAAGATGGCTCTCAATTATTATTGAGGAGGACTCATTTTTATTTTGTTACTATGTAGCATCATAGTACTGGCCTCAGACTCATGATCTTACCATGTCAGGCCCCACTTTTGGGACCATGGGAGTTTACTACAATGCTAGACAAAAACACAAAAATCTATCTTATATATTTGGCAAAAGTAAGCTTTAAAAATAAAAATTTACCTTTTGGAAGATAATACTCATAATGTATTTGTAAACCTAGTTAAATTAGTTTCTACCCATAATAAGCAAGTAAATTTTCTGTTCCTGTAACAATGCAATAATCAAGTAATCATATGTACAGGATTATTTTCTCTAATGACTATGGAGGATTCTGAAGGTAATTAGTTCACCAAACTGTCTTGGAAAGTCTGAAAGCATTTATACAAGTAAAGCAGTCCTGCCAAAATCATGGCTGGAAACAAAGAGAGTGGTGATGCTGACCTCATACTATGGATCTTGAGTGCATGATAGTGATGATCTAAAAAATTTCACTTTGCCCAACCCTTTCAAGCTGATATTAACCCCCATTAGTGCCAAGTTGGGAATAAACTCATGGGCATTTGAGGAGCAATTCAATTCCAAACCATGACAAACTTGTGAAACCATTTCTGTAGTGTCATCTTAGGTTGGCTAATTTTGACAAATAATTTTAACAATTTATTGTAGTCACTACTTATATTTATTAAATTATTATGACATTTAAAACAATAATTATTTATATTTATTCTTGCTTGGAAATAATGTAAATAAACTTATTTATGCAGAACTAGCGCTATTATAACATTACTAATATATATACTACCAACAAAATTATGACATGCTTCTAAGTTGATCATATTGCTACATATTATATACTTTGCATGTTTTGTTGACTGAAGAAATAAGTAAAGATGATGAACCACTGAAGTTTTCCTCACAGTTGCTAAATCACCTCATCTCCATACCCTCTGTTTCACTGATGGATTAGAGAGCAACAAGTCATGTTGATACAATTCAGTTAAAAAAAAAAGAAGAAAGAAAGAAAGAAAGAGAGACAGACAGACAGACAGAAAGAAAACATGAAAAGTGACAGAGCCGGGATCTGTTTAAATATTTCCAGGAATTCACTTTGTCCTTTGTCATTTCACCATTGCAAATATCTGAAATTCTGAAAATCCATTGTGTGAATTCCAAGGTAATGTAGAGCTTCAATTGCTGAGGAGAACACTATGACCACACCCACACTTACAAAAGAAAATCCTTCATTGGTGCTGGCTTACTATTTTACAGGTTTAGTTTGTTACCATGGCAGAAAACATGGTGGCATTCAGGCAGACATGGTGCTGGAGAAGGAGCTGAGAGTTCCACATCTGATCCACAGGCAGAAGAAGTCAACTTTGTCCCACACTGGCCATAGCTTGTGTGCCTAGCTCCATAGTGACACACTTCCTCCAATAAGAATACAGCTACTCCATCAAAGCCACACCTCCTAAGACTGCCACTCCCTATAGGCCAAACATTCAAACACATGAGTCTATGGGTGCCATACCTATTCAAACCACCATGCGAGGGAACATAATTTTTGATGAAACCTTGAGAGGAATGTTATATTAATGATATCAATGTAATCAACTATGTATATGATGGCAGGATTCATATGTGTGTATACGAGTGCATGATACATGATTTTGTAAAGAAAAAATACTTTAAATAGATTAAAAAGTTAACTTGTGTACATATTTCTTAAATTAAAAATGACAACATATTTGGCTCAATTTTGATCAAGGAAAGCAGGGAGATGGTGGCTGTGATTCAGTGCAAAATCACCCGCCTAGCACTTGTCAAGCACTTTGTTGAATCCTTAGGTGTGTCAACTGAAAAGAAGGAAATGATAGAATAAAGGAAGGAGCACAGGAAGAAAGGAAGGGGGAGGGAAAGGTATGTATTATTAACTTCATTTGCAATCGCAGTATAGTGCATATATATCTATAAAACTCTTTAAGAAGTTACATATTTGTCAAGCTATACCTATGGCTAAAAGAGAGGCACAAATGTTATGGGACAATGCAGCCATTTTCTGGTTAGATTTAAAGGTCATTTCACAGGAAGAAACAGATGCCTGGTACTGACGCCTTCTCAGGAGAAAACACGTTGGGTATTTTAAAAGTGACCACAAGTTCCCGGTGTGGGTGGTCATCATCTCTAGCAGTGAACCTACTAGTTCTTGTACATGGACATACTACACAACTTCCTTATAAATTCCTATCTCTATACCCCTCTATACCCATGGTTGTAGTTAGGGTTCACTGTGATGAAATGTCATGACCAAAGCAACTTGGTGAAGAAAGGGTTTATTTGATGCTTCCACACCACTGTGGATCACTGCAGAAAGTCATGACAGGAACTCATACAAGGCAGGATACTAGAGGAAGGAACCTACACAGAGACTGTGGAGGGGTGCTGCTTATTGGCTTGTTCCTCAGGGCTTGCTCAGACTCCTTTCTTACAGAACCCAAAACCATCAGTCCAGTTATTACCCCATACAAAATGGGTTGGACCTTCTCTCATCAATCACAGGTTAAGAATATACCCGACAAGCTTGCCTGAAGCCCTATTTTATGGAGGCATTTTCTCAGTCAAAGTTTCCTCTTCTCAGTTTACTATAGCTGGTGTCAAGTAGACATAACTATTCATAACTCCCAGAGAGTGCAGTATTCAGACCTCAGAGAAGTTCCTTTTTGTAGTAAATAGTATTTAATATAAATATTCACAGTTGGTCAAAGTGTAGAATGCAAGTGTGGAGTACAAATCACAAATACATGATCTGTACCACACATCCATCCTCCCAAGCTCTGGGATCATCTTGGAAGAGAAACAATAAAATTTGCAAGACCCTGACATCATAGAGGACCCAAAACAAACAGTGATTCTGAATTTAACAAGAGTGCTTGCTGTACTCATGAACCAATAAAAGCTGTTACCCTGTGCAAAACTTGATCAACATCAAGCCAGTCAACATTACATCATAGTCAGGGGAACCAGGGGAACAGTTCATGTGCTCCCACCACAAGCAGAAAATCTATTGAAAATTTCTGACTATTAATGAAAGGAAAGTCAGTTGTTTTCAAATCTGGAACTTCTGGTGGTTTCATTGTAATCCAGTGGATGGCCTTTAACCAATGAGGTTTGAGCAACACAGGTTATTTTTTTTTAGGTACTCAAAATTAAGATAGGGGTGAAGGATAGTCTGGGGGAAAATAGAGGAAGGAGTAGAGGGTGAATATTATCAAAATACAAGGTGTGCATTTATTAAATACTCAAATAATTAATAATTTATTGTCTCTTAACAAAGACACTGCATATTTGCAAGAGATGCAACAGATAGCTAACTCTAGCTGTATAGTACAATATTTTTCTTCATTTTGTATCAGTTATTAAGTATATCTAATACTAATTAAAACACTTTATTTACTGAGATAAAATTTGGAATAAGAATATTTTCAATCTTTCTAATTTGGCTGATTTCATGGTTTATTATAATTTATAATATATTATATATAATTTATAATATATTATAATTTATAATAATGTTATGCAAATTCCAATGTATATGAATTTTTTAATTTACATACATTTCTGATTAGCTATTTTCAGGAATATTCCTCCTAATCTCATTTCTGTAATTTAATCTTAAATCTTCAAATTGATTAAACTTGGCAAAACCTAATGCCACATTTTCAAGTAAATATCTTCTTGTGCCAATTTCAAATTATTTCACTGCTTCGTTTTTTTTTCTCAGATGTTTTTTTTTCCTGTCCTTACATACTGACAGCACATAGAAGATCTCTTAACTATGAGTCAAGATGTGTGGAAGAAATAAGCATTATTTTTAATGGAGTATAGACAGAATTAGAAAAGTCTATTTTTTACTAATTTTATACATTTTTAAACCTGTAAAATAAAATGTGTTTTATCATCATTTGAGAGTTCTATCAGAGATAACTTAATTACAGTGTATTGACAAGCAGTTTAGATAAATGCCTGAGTCTTTATTATTTATTTCTACTTTCATTTCTTGATTATTAAAATATAATTATAGCTTGAAAATACTTTGACAATGGTAAATCTGATAGTGTTCTGTTTTTTTAAGCTTTTGATGTGTGTTTGTTAATCACCTTAAATGTTTCAGTTAGGAAGGACTGAGAGTAAATTAACTTAATGTGCACTAAATTATCAAAGACCTTAATATCCTTTACATTTTTCTTATGAAAACTCAAGCCACATTTGCAAATTAGAATGAGTTTCATTGGATTTAAAGAAAAATATTGGTAACTTCTCTTATGTGTTAAATGATTTGTGGGTTCCTTCATTTGTTTGGATATAATTTTTCTTTCCAGATATTTCATTTGAAATGACTATGCAGTACATAAAGAAATAAAAATACATCAATAATTTAAAATATGATAATTTAAAGTTCTATGCATTTTAAAGCCATGATAGTTTATAAAGATATGTTCCTAATGAATATTATAATCATTTTATATTTTATTTCAGTATAGTAATATTTATAACAATCATATAATTGAGGTTTACATAATATTTTTGTGGGGTAAGAAACTTTAACATATATTCTTAACTTTATATTTTAAACTTTCTTGACTTTTCAGTTCTATCTCATGAGTATAAGAAGGTGGGTGCATTCCATGAGCTCTTATGCTGATGAGTTGTACTGCTGCATAAAATAGTGCGTTTATTGAGATTTTCAGTTTACTGATTTCAAAGGGAAATAATGGCATTTTTCCATTAAAAATTCACTTTAATTTTAGTTTTAATAATAAGAAAATACCATAAGAATGTAGAATTTGTGTTTATAAATAATGGCTGCTTTCAGAGGATAGTGATGGTAGCCAGTACCTTGTTAATGATGACTACATTTTATATTTTATTATCTCCAAAATTATTATCTTATTATCTTCAATTTTATTTTAATTTATTATCTCCAAAAACACTCAATAAAAGTATCACAGAAGGGGAAACCCACCTTACGAAATTGTCACTATAGATACATAGTCATTATCCTAAACATGTTATTTAAATTTAATATAACTGTAAAGGAAGAATAGATGAAGTATATGCTATAAAGACACAAAGCAATAACCCTAACCATATGTAATTATAATGAATGGGGATTTACAGAAAATTTAAGTAACACTTATTGATGACTTGTTAAAGTCTGCTGGAAAAGTTGGATGCTACACTAGCTCAGTAAGCTCATTTTATCAAAGAGATAAGAATGTAGAAATAGAATGTTAGACATGATAACAGTGAGAGAAGTGAGTGATTCATGAGTCCAAAGGTAACTTGAAATAAGATCAGTAGAATCCACTCCAAAAGAAACAAAGAGATAAACAAACAAAATGATACAGAAGAGAACATCCAATACCCAGAGAACATTATTGATTCATTCAGTACAGGGGTATCTTGAATACTCTAAGAAGTGGAGAAGAAAACAAAGCAAAAAGGTATTTGAAACAACAATGGCTTTACATTTCTTAAAGTCATCACACAAGAAACCACAAGTATAAGCCTAGACTATGAGGTAAATGACTACATCAACCTTAGGATACACACATAACAAATACGTCCTAGCAATTAAAAAAGACAATCGTATATTGATTGCTGGGAGTATAGGCATTAGCAATAGACTCATTGGCTTAGTAAAAGAATGCAGGCCCCATATACTGCACACTATACCTTCTGGTTTGTGTGGTTTCAAGAACAGAACTGGAGACTGACAAATGACTGGTCTTCATCAGGGTTTAGGGTATAATGGAGACAGGTATATAAGACAGCGATACTGATGGCAAATGTGAGTAAGTTACATTTCATATCATAAGACGATACTATATAAAAAGCCAACTATAGCTTTCAAAACTGCTACTGCTGTATTCTATGAAGTAAAATTACTGAATGCAAATAGGAAATAATCCATTCTTACTTAAAGAGAAAGAGAAATTTGGAATCAACAAGTGAATATTGCAAATGCATCATATAATTATGTGAGGAAATGAGCAGGCTCAGAAAAATTTGTAATCAATGTTACAACTAATGTCTAAAGGCTTGAATAAAATAGTATGCATGTACCTTGTATCTAATCTGGTTCTTTGTTTTGTCACAACATGGACAAGTAAACTACATCAATTTGATCTATTTTCTATCTCTGACAAAAAGTTAATATACTTTAAAATTAATAGTCACTGACAGAAAAAAGAAGAGAAAAAATAAAATGGCCAAAATATGAGTTAAATCGTATAGTACATATTGTACAGTGGTAAAAAAAGTCTTATGAGCACATGTAATATGCTGTGTGTATATTTATGATATGTATGCATGCCTTACATGTACATTATATACACATACATATCAGATATCCAGAGGTTTTTGGGTAGCTCAGTTAGTAATACGGCTATCTTGTAAAGCACTGCACCCTTGCATAAAGATTTAATTTGAACCCTATACTATAAAAGAGTCCAATAGCTACATCATATGTAAAAAGACAAGAAAGCAGAAAGTTTCAGTGTCCAAGGTAGGGTGCATCAGAAGTTCCAATCTGGCAAGGAAAACTTGGAGGTCCCTAGAAAGTCATAGGCCTGCAATTCACATTGGTGAAGGAGGTATCAGCAGCAACAATAGAGTCAATGAGCTAGCATTGAGAGGACAGGTGAGAAAGACCATTTGCAAATACACATACATACGCACACCTACTGTGATAGTGTGAATGTAATTGGCCCCCATAGGCTCATAAGGAATGGCATCTTTAGGAGGTGTCACTTTGTTGGAGTAGGTGTGGCCTTGTTAGAAGAAGAGTATCATTGTGGAAACAGGTTTGAGGTCTTCCTATCGGACTGTCCACTTCCTGCTACCTGTATATCAATATGTCACCAGCACCATATTTGCCTTCATGTTGCCTTGTTCACAGCCATGATGATAATGGACTAAACCTTTGAAACTGTAAGCCACCATCTCAATTACAATTTTTTCTTTATAAGAGTTGCTATGGTGATGGTGTCTCTTCATAGCAATAGAAATCTTAAATAAGACACCTACTCACACATACATACCATGAAATTATCCAGGTTTATTTTAACAGCCAATGTACATAAACATTTTTCCTAACACTACCTTCTGAGAGTGACTAGAAGCAGTAATAATGCAACAGCAAAGACAACACCCAGGGTTTGTGAGTAGGTCTGTTGAGGGGAGCTTGCCTTGCATGCACAAAATCCTGGCTTTGATAATTAGGCTTAACCCTGGAGATGATGGATTCTGACTGTAACAACAGCAATGTGTGAAAATAAGAAGTTTGGAAATCCGATACCTAACTATAGTAAGTTGGAAGACCCTGTAGATAACTAAAAGCATGTCTGAATAAACACACAAAATAAAACTATTGAAAATACTCCATCCTTTGTTTTCAAAAATTCCCAAATGTAAACTTCTTTCTGTGGAAAAGATCTGGGCTCCTTAGTGATCTAATTGATTGCGCCAATGGTAACCAAACGATGCAGAAGATGTGGTAAAATGTATAAATGTCAGTAGCAAGGGTATACTTTCAAATAAGTGATATTAATGAGACACACGTCTGAGTCCATGTGTATATGTATATACATATATATATATATACATACATATACACACACAAATAGGGAGATGTGAAAGTATATGGAAATTATGTAAAATTTTTTCATTACAACACAATTTTATTTTAGAAATGCATAATAAAAAGGTATCACTCTAATAACTCAAAATCATTTCAGAGTTGCTGAGTAATGGGACAATGCTATAAACAGTGCTCTTGGTGCTACAGAGGCAATAAGGTTGGAGGACAGAATGATAAACACACTTAGGCTTAGGACATAAAACTTTTTTAGTCCTTGTCTAAAAAAGGTACTAGCCAACTAAATAGACAAATTAGTATAAAATAAATAAATAAAACAATACTAAGTAAATGAAATATTTCTGTAATGAAACACAGTAAGAATGAGAAAAACAGAGGTTGAATATTCTAATAAATTTTATGTTAATAGTCTAAACACATCACCTTCCAAAACTGAGTGAGTTTCAAGAGAAAGAACCCAAGTTTATATCCTGAAAGTTGCCACCTTAAAGAACAAATTAACAATATTGATATTAGGCCTTTTCTGGCCTAAAGTATTCAAAAATATTATTCTCACATTATAATAATCGGTCACTTGGATTGGCAATGTACAAATAAGTCTATAAACTCAATATGAGGAAAGATAAATAGTAAGCATTATTTTATGTAGAATTTGTTAAGGTCAAAGAAAAGATTGAGGAGTATTAAAATTATTGAAAACAGAAAATACAGACAATAAATGTAACATTATATTTGAGATTAAATTCTAGCACAGAAAAAAATTATAAAATGGCAAAAATAAAATCTGCAATAATACCATAGTTCCACAAAATTCTGGAATTGAGGTTATGGTATTGAGCTGGGAAAATATTTTAATTTCTTTTTTTTATTTTTCCATTCAAAAATTTCCACTTCCTTCCGTCCTCCCATTCCCCTCCCGCTCCCCCACTCACCGTACTCCCTCCCCCTCCATCCTTAAGAGAGGGCAGGGTACCCTGCCCTGTGGGAAGTCCAAGGCCCTTCCCACTCCATCAAGGCCTAGGAAAGTATGCATCCAAATAGACTAGGGTCCCAAAAAGCCAGTACTTGCAGTAAAAACAGGTCCCAGTGCCATTATTGATGTCTTCTCAATCCTCCTTCATTGTCAGCCACGTTCAGTGAGTTCGGTTTGATCACATGCTCATTCAGTCCCGGTCTAGCTGGATTTGGTGAGCTCTCATTAGATCAGGCACACTGTCTCTGTGGGTGGACCAGCCCCTCTTGGTTGACTTCCTTGCTCATCTTCTCCCTCCTTCTGATCTTTAACTGGACCTTGGGAGCTCAGTCCAGTGCTCTGATGTGGGTCTCTGTCTCTATTTCCATCCATCGTCTGATGAAGATTGTATGGTGATATTTGAGATAATCATCAGTGTGATGGTGGGTTAAGGCCAGTTCAGGCACCCTCTCCTCTGCTGCCCAAGGACCTATCTGGGGACATCCCCGTGGGCACCTAGGATCCCCTCTAGAGCCAAGTTTCTTGCCAACCCTAAAATGGCTCCCTTAATGTAGATATCTTCTTCCATGCTCCTATATCCGCCCTTCCTGCATCTCCACCCTCCCACTCCCCCAAGCTCTCCCCACCTTCCCTTCTCCCTTCTCTCTCCCCCTCTCCCATTTTGCCAACCCCATCCCCACCCCTACCCCACTGCCTTGCTCCCAACTTTTGCTCAGCTATCTTGTTTGCTTCCAATTTCCAGGAGGATCTATATATGTTTTTCTTTGGGTTCACCTTGCTATTTGGCTTCTCTAGGCTTGTGAACTATAGGCTTAATGTCCTTTGTTTATGGCTAGAGTCCACTAATGAGTGAGTACATACCATATTCATCTTTTTGGGTCTGGGTTATCTCACTAAGGATAGTGTTTTCTATTTC
>PVIU01031913.1:0-14200 GCA_004026605.1 Ondatra zibethicus
TTTTTCCATAGGATTCATCCCTAAGGCAAAGAATGAATAAAGAAAAAGTGGGCATTTATACAATGGAGCATTACTTAGAAATAAAAAAATAACATTATGAAATTTGTAGGCAGATATTGCATGGATTCTAATTGGTCTTAATAGTAAAAACCTGTAGTCAGATATCACGGTAAATACTAAAATCTCAGAGAAGTAAAGGAGCCGCTAGAGAGAACTTTTATCTTTATCTAATCTTCAGACCAAAGTAGGCAAGACACTGTCTCCATAAATCCTCAAACTGAATGCAATGCACTCCTGTCTACTCTTGCCTTATATTCCTCACTCTGCCCAGTCATATCCTTTTCTGTCCCCACCTCCTTATTGCTGGAATTAAAGCTATGTGACTCCAAAATGGTTAGGATTAAAGGTGTGAGCCACCTGACTTTGTTTCTTTTTGAGACTGGATCAGTAAAGTGAAGCCCAGAGTTGCCTTGAACTCACAGAGATACATCTGCCTCTGTCTCCTGAGTGCTGTCTCCTGAGTGTATGCCACCACTGCCTGGTCTCTACGGCTAGCTAGTAATTTATCTAGTAGTTAAGTTTAGCTCTGTACTCTGATCTTCTGGGTAGTGTTAGTTTTTAGATCATGAACAAAATATCACCACAGGAAGATGGGTGGAACTAGAAAAAAATCAAATTGTGCAAGGTAATCTAGATCCAGAAAGACAAACATGCTATTTACTCCCTTGAAAGTAGATATTAACATTGTCTTAGTGTTTCTATTGCTGTGAAGAAACACCATGATCACAGCAATAGTGCAGAAGAATTGTCTGTATTCTGTCAATCATGATTTAAATAAACGTTGACTGGCCATTAGCCAGGATGTATAGGTAGGACAACCAGACAGGAATTAGAGGCAGAGCAAAGAGAATAGGAGAATTCTGGGAAGCAGGAAGCTCCCTCACTACTCCTGCACAGACCACCGAAAAGGCAGGATGTGACCCTGCCCCACTGAGAAAAGGTACCGAGCCATGTGGCTAACATAGATAAGAATAATGGGTTAATATAAGTTACAAGAGCTAATAAGAAGCCTGAGCTAATGGGCCAATCAGTTTATAATCTAATGCAGACTCTGTGTGATTTTTCTTTGGGGCTTGCCGGCTGTGGGGTACCGGGCGGGACAGAAACCCCAACAAGCCAGCCCTCATGCTACACAGCAACTTTTATAAAGGACAAGGTTTAATTGGGGTCGCTTACACTTTCAGAGTTTTAGTCCATTAAACTCCTGGTGGGACATGGAAGTTTGCAGGCAGATATAATGCTGGATAAAGAGGTAAGATATCTACATCTTGATGAGCAGGCATCAGGATGTGAACCGTAACATTGGGCACAACTTGAAAATAGGTAATCCAACAGAGCCACACTTCTTCTGACACGGCCACAACTACTTTAGCATGACCATACACCCTAATAGTGCCACTACCTCTAGGATTCATTTTCTTTCCAACTAGCACAAACTCTCAAGTAAAGAATAATCAGGCTACTATCCACAGATCCAGGGAGGCCAAGTTACAAGGATGGCTCAAGGGGAGATGCATGACTCTTCCTTGGAAGGGGAACTATAATAGATATTGAGGATTAACTGGGTGCAGATGGGGATGGGAAAAGTCTGGATCAGGTAGGGGGAGTATGGAGGGAGAAAGTACTGGTAGGGACAACTGGAACTAGGGACATTCAGTGGAAGGGTAAAAACTTAGTGCAATGGAGATTCCCAGGAATCAATTAGGGTATGCTACCTAAGATTCCTAGGATATGGAGCCTGAACCAGCCATCTCCTATAACCAGGCAAGATTTATAGTGGAGAGATTGGGAAACTAACCCAACCACAAAATTTTTTATTTATATTTTTTCCTGTCAGCAAGATGTGCTGATATAAAAGTGGCACAGAATAAACAGGAGTGGCCAACCAACTGGTCCAGTCTGAGACCCATGAAATGAGAGGAGCATACCCCTTTAATTGCCTGGAGAAAGAGAAGCCAGAAGCCTAGTGGCCTAAAGGAATATGATAGAACGAAACAGGTCAGAAAACCATGTAAATAAAATGATGCCTAGTGAATTGGTTAGACTGCATTAAACAACTGATGAAAATAGATACAGAGACCCACAGATAAACTTTAAGGAAAACTCAGTGAAAATCTTTTTTTACTTAAAAAACAGAATCTAAGGAATGAAAGTCTGATGCAACAGTGGCTCTTATCTAATGATTTTCCAGATGCACACTTACAAGGCAGTGGGTTATGTCACTGAGTCACCAAAATCCTTTTCCCTAACTGAACTACTTTGCAGAATCCCCATTTGCAAATGAAATTATTATGGAACATGGTCTTTTGTGGGGGTCCAATTTTAGTAATTTTATTCTATTTTGTAATATTAGTATCAATATATTTACTAGGTGAAATTAAGTAAAACTCCAATATTGCCATTATAAAGAGATTTTCTTCTTCTAAAAGATATTCATCAGGGCCTCTTTAATATCTCTATTCCTCAGGCTGTAGATGAATGGGTTAAGCATTGGAGTCACCACTGTGTACATCATTGCCATGACAGTCTCCTTCAGAGTAGAGTGATTGGCTGATGGACATAGGTAGAGACCTATAATTGTCCCATAGAAAAGTGAGACCACAGACAGGTGAGAGCCACAAGTAGAGAAGACCTTGTGGATAACCCGAGCAGATGAAACCTTCAGGATGGAGTAGACAATTTGTACATAGGACACAATGATGAGTAAAAATGGGATGACCATAATGGGCCCTGCCAAGACAAATATCATTAGTTCATTAATAAAAATATCAGAGCAGGCCAACTTGAGCAGGGCAGATATTTCACAGAAAAAGTGAGGTATCATGTTGTCCTTACAGAATGGCAGTCTAGCCAAGAGTAGGGTATGCAGCATGGAATGCAGCATGGTAATTACCCAGCACAGCAATACCAGACACACACAGAGCTTGGGACTCATGATGCTGGTGTAATGAAGGGGGAAGCAAATGGCCACATAGCGGTCATAGGCCATGACCATAAGAAGGAAGTTTTCCATGTTTCCAAAAACTATAAAAAAGTACATTTGTGTAAGGCAATCCACATAGGAAATGGATGGAACCTGGCTCTGCATATTCTCCAGCATCTTCGGCATTGTGACAGAGGAGAAGCAGAAGTCAGAGAAAGACAAATTACTGAGAAAGAAGTACATGGGTGTGTGTAGATGGGAGTCCAGTAGAATGAGGATGATGATGATGAGGTTCCCCAGGATGGTGGTGAGGTACATGGCCAAGAACAGGGCATAGAACAGTGGCTGATGCTGTGGGTGGATAGGCAGGCCCCGGAGGATAATGTGAGAGGTGACAGTTTGGTTTTTCATTATTATTCTTATCATCCAATATCCTAAGGAGAAAATATTAGGAGGCTTTTAAATTAAAATAAAATTAACATATATTTTGGATATGTTTGTACAAAAAGAGATCTAACAATATTTATAGTGACTATATCTTCAATCTCCAAATGTCTGTAATCATTATAATTATCAGTGATTTTTTTCAACTACTTATTATACTGATTCCATTTCCCAACCTTTTCAACAGATATATTTGTGCATTTTTTTACTGAGAGTCAGATGTGCTAAAGCTTCTCTCTCCTGCTGCCTACCCAACAGTTGTTTCTAATTTGCTGTATGTTATTTTTGTATATTGACGTAATTGAAAAATTTGATAATCTTTGTCCTCATAATTTTATATAAGTTTCATGAAAAACACACATACACCAGTGCCATAGATTACCACTTAAATCTCTGATATGCATGTCTATGTAACATACAAATTTCTGCGTCACTATTCACTAGCAATCTTTTGCCACTGCATGTATGACAGACATCAGAATCTCAACAGCCACAAAAGAATTTCATGTTTTCACTCTGTTTTCTGCCAAAGCATTCTTCATCCTTCTACCTCTCCAGTCTCTCACTGGATAGTAAAAGAAATTCAAGTTTGTGTCAGAAATCTCTGAATTTGATCTATTTATTTTTTCTTACCTTGAACTACTGTCACACATTATACAGAGTCTCCAATTCATTCTCTTCCTATTTCATCCATTCCTTTCTGTGAAATTATATCCATATATCAGGATCACCTCTTGTCTTTACTGGAACACAGAAGTAGATTCAATTCATGTACATGTTCTTAAGTCTCTTGATCCTTCTCTTCTCCTTCAACATGCTTCATTTACACATTCTAACACAGGAATTCCATCCTATGTTGTCTTATTTATTCTGCACATTACAACTGTTGTTCAGAGGAAAAGGGTAAAGCTCTTATCAGGGACACAAACACTGTTTAATTTTCTTACATATGTCCATAGTATTTCCCCCTATGGTGTCACAGTGACACTTGTATTTCTCTCTTCATCAATGCTGGAGTTAAAATTCTTCCCTCTCAGACAGGCTGTGGTGTCACATGCCTTTAATTCCAGCAGTCAGGAAATAGAGGCAGGATGATCTTTGTGAGTTCAAGGTCTGCCTATTCTACAAGAACTAGTTCCAGGACAGGCTCCCAAGTAATAGAGAAACCCTGTCTCACGGGGGAAAAAAGGTAAAAAAAATTCTTCCCTCTCCCATTTATTGTTGCTCATCTTCTTTGTTAGCACTCCCTTCCCTCTTCTCCACTTCATTTAGTTCACCCTCATTCATATGTAAAGGATATTAGTTGTTACATACACAGTTAAATTTAGCAAATAAACTGAGTAAGACCTTTATCTATGTCTCAGAGCATTCTATAAGTATCCAATGAACTTATTATTTTGATCACTGCTTTAAGATACTTTCACATCAATTGTAATATGCATGCATTAGAGGTCTTATGTGACTTCACTCTATTTGGTTATTTACAAATTTTATTAATCTCTAACTAGGGTTAGGACCTGTCATGACATATGATTTTGACCAGTGAAAATTTTTTGCCTGGTGCTCAAACTGATATATAGTTCTTCAACTTCAAAGTTAGAAAAGCCTCAATTTCAAGTGAAAAACATGACAGGTCAGCATTAAATTTTACACTCTATAATGAACATCCGCGATCTAATGCAGTATATGTGCAGTGTCAGGGCTATTCATTTGCCCTGGTTCCACAATACTGACAATTCCAAGTCATATACATATACTTTAATCCACAAAATGTCATTTTCAGAAAACAAATAGCATGAAAAATTTTATGAATTATAAAGAAGGAAAAAAGTTACATTGGAAATTCACTTAAGTTATTCCTCAGATGACTATACTCTTTGTGATAGTGGATTTACGCATCCAGTGGGCTAAGTCCAATACCAATTTTGAACATATTATAGCTGGTAATGATAAATTCTGTAAATGTCATTAAAATCTGTAGATTTTGTGTAAAACAACTAATACTTCATAACATGAGCTTCATTCAGTTAGTTGAAAGAATTGGAGGAGGAGGATAAAACACTATAGAAAAATTTTGCATTTTTGCCTTAGATTTAAGTCTATAACATCCACTCTTCTCAGAGGCCCCAATATTCTAGATAGTTTTCACATGTTCATATTATCAGCTGCTAATTTATGCAGTCATTATCCTAAGTCACATTCATGTGCACACACACACACACACACACACACACACACACAATACTGGCCTCAAACATGAAACACCCCTCACTCCTTCCTGAACACTGGGATTACAGGTATGTACCACCATCCCTAGTTTCTCCCTCTCCTATGAATGAACAGCACCTTTGTTTTATGGAGGCAAGTGTACAAAGATCACTATCCAGAGAAATCTCCACCTACTGTTACCAATTATGGTCTAATGGAATACATAACTTATTTATATGTTAAACCCTCCATTCCCAAATTAAATAGCACCATGAAATACCAAAAAATATGTTTCTAAGAATGGACACATCTAAGTAACATCTTGGATTATGTAGAATGACTGGTTTTGATTATAGGGATAATATTTTACATTAGCACCTGATGATATGTCTTCCTTGGTGGACTGCACTTAGGCACAATCACAGATGTAACCACTAAAACACAGATTTGTTAGCTTGTACATATAAAATGGATCATCATCTTGGGCATGACACTCTCCAGACTTTACTAAGAAAGAACAGTGAAAGTATAGTAAACCATTCAGCACTAGGGCAGCGAACTTCATCTCAAAGGATTTTTTTAATTGAAATGGTATGATATTGAGAGAAAAATTACATAATGAGTAAATGTAATGAAGCCATCAATGTGAATGCTGTTATATGATAACCATGAAACATTCAAAGTGAAATAAATTCTTGAAAGATAGTGAAAAGAAGAATGCTACTGTACCTGGAAAAATGTCCTGTGTGACACTCTAAATTCATGTGGTTTGATAGCAAGACACATACTTATTTATTCTCAATGTACCCAGCTATGCTGAGGCTGAGTCAAAGTTTCAAGTTCAGGATCCTGCGCACCTTCATTTTATTATGCAGACTCAGGACTAGTGGCCTGTGTACTCATTACCTATCTGCTCATCCCTTCTAACATTCCCCTGTGGCCATTTCTGGGCAATAGGGGCCCTCCATCCCTTAGGAGTCCAGATACTGTATAACTCATTAACAATGTAGTAATTACCCAGTTCCTTCCTAGGATCAACTTGCCTCAGGGATCTCTAGTGGAGACCAATTATAGACACTGATCACTCCTTTCATCACTAATGAGAAGGTAAAATTAAAGAATATCAACAAAAAAGAAATAAACATCGGCATGATTGGGTTTCCCATATGTATGCTGTGAATATGTCTTATTACTATTTGTTAATAAAGAAACTGCTTTGGCCTATGGTAGAACATAATATAGGTAGGAGAGAAAAATAAACTGAATGCAGGGAGAAAGAAGGCAGAGTCAAGCAGATACCTTATAGCTGAAGAAGGAGAAAGACACCAGAAGCTTACCATTAAACCACAGCTTCGTGGTGATACACAGATTAATAGTTATGGGTTACTTTAAGATGTAAGAGCTAGCTAGAAATATGTCTAAGCCATTGGTGAAACAGTGTTGTAATTAATATAGCTTTTCTGTGATTATTTGGGTCTGGGTAGCTGGAAACAAAAGTACAGTCTCCATTTACTTATGCAGTCCCAAGAAACCTAAAAAGGTGGAAATATGCATACTCATTGACTGTTCAAGTAATGAACAGGCTTCTGTTTGACTGGAGACTACATTTTTAGAGGGAGAAATGAAGTAGTTGATTAGGAAAGCACCCCAAGTTATCAGGCATTGTTTTCATTGCTAATGACTTAAACTGTCTCACACAAGAAAAATTTACACAAGAAGCCATGAATAGTTTGAAAATTTTTGCTCTGATTGTCACCTTTATCCTCTGAGCCAACCCTCCAGACCATCCTACACAGTATTTTTTAAGTGCAAATGGGATGAAACTGTAGAAAATCACATGGCTTCCAAATATAGCATCTCAATCCAACATGATTATCTACCTGCTAAAGGATTATCAACGTATACTCAATCTTCTGGAAAAATTAAAACTTCATCAGTCAACTGTCTATATGTGCCAAGGAAAAGAGCAGGAGTATGGTGGTAGTGTTTGTTTCCTTTACTCTTTTGGGGTCCTGACAACCAGGTACCCAAATAAATCACACATGGAAGCTTATTCTTAATTATAATGCCCAGGCTTAGCTTGGCTTGTTTATGCCATCTTATCTTCACCTAAATTATCTCATCTAATTTTTGCTTCTGGGTTTTTTCCTTTTCTATTCCAGCATACCTTTTCTTTCCTTTTACTGTGTCTGAGTCTGTAACGGGGTGGTTGACTCCTGAATTACTCCTCCTTCCTCTCTCTTTCCTTGATCTATTTATGGTCATCCCATATTTCTCCTATTTATTCTCCCTTCTTGCCACCCTGCCAATTCTTTCTGCTGCCTTACTATTGGCTATTCAGCTCTTTGTTGTACCATCAGGTGTTTCAGGCAGGCAGAGTAACACAGCTTCACATAGTTAAACAAATACAACATAAACAAAGGTAATACAACTTAAAATAATATTCTACAGCAATATGACAAGCAGATGCCTGGCTCAATGCTTCCTTAAGCCAAAAGAAAAGTAGTCCTGTTCTCTCTGCCTGTTCATTCATTTGGTCTTCTTACCTACGAAAACCATGATAATACCTTCTACACCCCTTATGTAAACTTCTCTGCATATATGTGAGATGACTTCCAAATTCCCTGTTTATGAATTTATCATTGATCATGAGGCCATTGGTGGCATTTCTTTTTTTGAGTTTTTTTATTGCTTTATAAATAATACCATTCAAAATTTTCACTTCCTCCCCTCTTCCCATTTCCCTCCCACTCCCCCATTCATCCCTCCCTTCTCCCCCTTCAGTCCTAAGAGAGGTCAGGGTATCCTGCACTGTGGGTAGTCTAAGGCCTTCCCCCATCCATCCAGGCTTAGGAAGGTATGCATCCAAATAGACTAGGATCTCAAGCAGCCAGTACATGCAGAAGAGACAAATCCCAGTGCCATTATAATTGGCCCCTCAGTCTGTCCCAATTGTAAGCCACATTTAGAGGGTCCAGTTTGATACCATGCTCGTTCAGTCCCAGTCCAGCTGGCTTTTGTGAGCTCCCATTAGATCAGGCACACTGTCTCAGTGGGTTGACCAACCAATAAAAGCAACAAAAATACAAAAGGACCTCCTACACCACTTAATAAAGATATCTTCTTCCTTACCCCCATATCCGTCCTTCATCCATCTCAACCATCCATCTCCACCAAGCTCTCCCAAACCCTGCCTTCTACCTTCTCTTTCCCCCTCTCCCCTTTCCCCTAACCCCATCCCAACCCCATTCTCCCAACTTTTACCTGGCTATCTTGTCTGCTTCCAATTTATAGGAGGATCTATGTATGCTTTTCTTTGGGTACACATTTTACTTAGGTTCTCTAGTATTGTGAACTATAGGCTCAATGTCCTTTGTTTCTGGCTAGAATCCACTAATGAGTGAATACATACCATATTCATATTTTTGGGTCTGGGTTATCTTACTCAGGATAGTGTTTTCTATTTCCATCCATTTGCATGCAAAATTCAAGATGTCATTGTTTTTTACCACTGAGTAGTAGTCTAATGTTTGGATGTGCCACATTTTCTTTATCCATTCTTGCAATGAGGGGCATCTAGGTTGTTTTCAGGTTCTGGCTATTACAAATAATGCTGCTATGAACATAGTTGCACAAATGCTTTTGTAGTATGATTGGGCATCTCTTGGGTATATTCCCAAGAGTGGTATTGCTGGATCCTGAGGTAGGTTGATTCCCAATTTTCTGAGAAACCACCACTCTAATTTCCAAAGTGGTTGCACAAGTTTGCCTTCCCACCAGCAATGGATGAGTGTTCCCCTTACTCCACATCCTCTCCAGCATAGGTTATCATCGGTGTTTTTGAATCAAGCCATTCTGACAGGTGTAAGATGGTATCTCAAGGTTGTTTTAATTTGCAAATCCCTGATAGCTAAGGAAGTTGAGAATGACCTTAAGTACCTTTTGACCATTTGAAATTCTTCTGTTGAGAATACTCTGTTCAGTTCAGTACCCCATTTTTTAATTGGGTTATTTAGAATTTTAATGTCTAGTTTCTAAAGTTCTTTATATATTTTGAAGATCAGACCTTTGTCTGATGTGGGGTTGGTGAAGATCTTCTCCCATTCAGTAGGTTGCCTTTTTGTCTTAATGACCGTGTCCTTTGCTTTACAGAAGCTTCTCAGTTTCAGGAGGTCCCATTTATTCATTGTTGCTCTTATTGTCTGTGCTACCGCAGTTATATGTGGGAAGTGGTCTCCTGTTCCCATGTTTTGCAGGCTACTTCCCACTTTCTCTTCTATCAGGTTCAGTGTGGTTGGATTTATATTGAGGTCTGTATCCATTTGGATTTGAGTTTTGTGCATGGTAATAGATATGGATCTATTTTCATTCTTCTACAGGTTGACATCCAGTTATGCCAGCACCATTTGTTAAAGATGCTTTCTTTCTTCCATTGTATAATTTTAGCTTCTTTGTTCATAGGTTTGTGGATTAATACCCAGGTCTTTGATTCGATTCCATTGGTCAACATCTCTGTTTTTTTATGCTAATACCAAGCTATTTTCATTACTGTATCCCCGTAATAGAGTTTGAAGTAAAGGATGGTAATGCCTGGAATTTCCTTTATTGTATAGGATTGTTTTGGCTATCCTGGGGGTTTTTTTCCATATAAATTTGATTATTGTTCTCTGAAGGTCTGTGAAGAATTTTGTTGGGATTTTGATGGGGATTGCATTGAATCTATAGATTGCCATTGGTAGAATTGCCATTTTTACTATGTTGATCCTACCAATCCAAGAGCATGGGAGATCCTTCCATTTTCTGGTGTCCTCTTCAATTTCTTTCTTCAAAGCCTTAAAGATCTTATCAAATAGATCTTTCACTTCCTTGGTTAGTGTTACCCCAAGATACTTTATGCTATTTCTGGCTATCTTGAAAGGTGAAGTTTCTCTAATTCCCTCTCTGCTCCTCCTCATACTATAGTTGGCTACCCAACGTGGTCAACTAAATGCACTTAAAAATCTGAGAGGGCTTAAAAAGGAGAGAGAGATATAGTTTAACACAGCTTTTTGCTGTTTACTGGGGCGTGATGCAGAGAGATTTCCTGGCTCATCAATAGCAGCAGGAAAAAAGCTCTGCCATTTTAAAACGAGGCTTCCTGGGCCCTGCTGCCGGTGCAAACTCCAGCTATGGAGCATTTGTGTGCCCAGATGTTTGTCTGCCCACTCGGGATGGGGAAGAAAGTAGCTGAGACCATGCCATGGCTGAGCTCTTCCTGCCTGGGCAGACAACTGGATCAGGCTTAGGCAGGCAGGAGAGCATGGTCGAATTCCACAGCCATGCACAGAGATGTTTCCAGGCTGCACAGTGCTCTGCATGGCAGATTCAGCTGTAACTCGGATAAAAAGCTCATTTTCCAGGTTGGAGTGCTGAGCATGGCTCCTGCCTGGAAGGAGGGCATTGGGTGATCCAGCTCAAAGGTACAAGTGACTCAGGAGGCACAAGCAGCTCTGCCATGCTATCCGTGCAATGCTCATTGCTCAGAGGCAAAAGTGGCTCCGCCATATTGGACTGGGAGGATCAAGCAGGCAGTACCTGTTTTTGACCTGAAATTGTCACAGCTTAGATTCTTAAGAGCCTAGCATTTTAAAAGTGCAAAGCAAAACTGTTCCTGTACATTAAAGAATTACAGATTCACAATAGGACAGATTCAGACATAAAAGACCTCTAAATGGGTCATATGTTAGATAAAGTACGTAGGCTTGGGAGAGAAAAAAATAGAGAGTCATAAAATAAAGTTAATGCCTTAAAAAAAGGGTAAAGTCTTTAAAGAGACAGACTACTGATAGTCATAGATTAAAAGAAATAAAAATAAGCCACGTAAAAATGGAAAATTCACAGAATGTCTGGATTATGTATTTTAATGCACTTTCTTTAGCTTTTTTGACTGTAAAGGAGCTAATTACAGAGAGACTTTTCATTTTATGGGCTGCCAAGCCAAATCAGCATGGATATTATAAAGGTATTATGACTTCAGAATTTGGGTCTAAGGATATGATGCTTTGGAAAATAGGTTCTTCTTTTGTTTTCACAGAGGATGAGACCCTGTGGATTCCTTCTAGACCAATATGTTATGATAGACCACACCCTCTTGAAGGTCACTGTGAACACCTTCAGAAAATTACCTCAGTCAAATGGTGACTGAGATGAACCTGGCACACAGGATACACCATGAAAGACCTGATTGACAGTGGCCCCATACAGCAGGAAGAAGTTTGGAGAGAAAAAACTGCACCCATATTCCCAAATATTGTTTATAAATTTTCTTTTACATTTAAAGGGGGATATGATATGGATATGAATAATTTACATTGGTATAAATTTTACTTTATTGATATAAATTCAAGGTCAATTTTGTTATATGTATATGTATTTCTGATCTTGATTAAGATATTTTGATTATGTAGTTCATTTAAAAATGTAATGTATAATTGTAGATGTATTAGGTCGGCACAGATAAATAACCAAGCCAGTTCAATAGAAACAGGTATTTTTAATGAATGAAAAGGGGTGAAACTCATGCTACAAGGGTGGGAGGTCCGAAGTCCTATCCATCTGGTGGACACCGCATCGAGAGAGAGCACACCTGTGTTCTCTCGATTTTCTACCTGGGGTCCAAGTGGCCACACCACAACTTGATGTGATTGGTTAATGGCTTTTTCCCCATTATCTCCCCCTTTTGTCTAAACAAGATCAAACCAAACCCAACACAGCTATATACAATAGGAACAGACACCAAGTACAAAATTATAAACAATAAACAATATTGAGCAAGGAATGCATAACAAAAGTTTTACTAAACATTTTATTTTAAGGAGTTTAACTATTGCATTGAAATTAAGATTGGCTAAATTGTGAGGAAGGTAACTACAATTATCTAATCTTCAACTCCATCAAAGATCTGAGAAGGGAAACAATATTACTTGAGTGGACAGGAAGTGTAATTGAGAAACTTTCAAAATGTGCAACAAATGACAGAGACAACTGACTACCTGGGCAATCATCCAAAGTCTCATTTGTAATGTTGAAGCGACCAACTTTGGCTAAGGCCTAAAGTAACTGTTATACCATTTTTAAAGGCAAGAAACTTTTAAAAACTATCTTATCCTGTTTTGGCAGGATATGACAGTTTTGTTTTATCCATTTATGGATACTCAGTATCTCTGTTAGTGGTTGAGGTATGGGCATTTCTTTGCCTAAAGGCCAGTTTTGCCAAGAAGAAAGGCTCCAGGTGGAGTGTCTCTGGTGCTCAACATTCTCTTGGGAATAGATTGGTGTTGCCAGGAGCGATTGTGTCTCATTGTCACGAAACTATGAAACTCTAAATTAGATTAAAGGCCATTTTCTACAGCTCCTTGAAGAGGTTGAAGATTATCTATCTATACTGAATATAATCTCTATGTATCTAAAGAACCTGATTAGTCTAATTATAAATGTAACAAACATAGATGACTATTGATCTATAATTCTCAATACCTATCTAACTTAAAGACTAAGACAATAAACAACTGTGCAATAAATGAGGACAATGACTTTCAAATATAAACAATGTATAGGCATCTTAATCGGAGGTAGTAATGTACATTGCGGTATGGTAAATATATATATATATATATATATATGAATACATAAACAATGTTTTAAACAGAAGTAGAAGCATACATGCATACAATATTTAATATAATTTAACTTTGTATCAATATACAAATATCTATACCAACATAATTGTCTAAAAACAATAACTCACAAATACCAATCTATTATCCCATCATCCAAGTATCCCTCCTTTTTTTTTTTTAGAGATTTCTGAGCCTATAAAATTCCTCCCCCATCACTCAACCGTATACCAATTATAATCAACCCCTAAATGATGTCCCTAAGCCTGAGGGCAAACTTTTCTGGGAGAGGGGACGTCATCCTCTAAAGTTACTTTCAGTTGTTATGGGGGCGACATTCTTTTTAGGAGATCCTGTTAAAATAAATGATGGTTAAATTACCAATAAATATTTGGCCTGGTAAAATTGTAAATAGTCTCTGAGTATTTTTTGGAGGTCTGGCCAGAATGTTGTAAAAGGAGTGCACCATTTCAGCTAACCAAGTTGGAACTGTCCTGGAAGCTGGTACCCAAACAGGTCTTGTAGTAGTGTTATCAGCATCATGACATCATAGTAACCAAGTGGAGTTGTTGTTGTGGGGCCCCATCTTCTTCTTGGAAACTTTAAAGATTACTGCAGGGAAATTTATTGTTTATCATGGAAAACTTAGGCATTATTTATATAGACATACATATATATTTAATGAAAGATATGATAAAGGCAAAAATAGATATGAAGAAAGGCAAAGAAGTTTTGTAAATTATTTTTCCCTTTTGTCCCATATCATGGCTCTTGACATGAGATAGAAACTCTGGGTTTTGTCTTAACAATAGGCTTGGAATTAGAAAGGGACTGAGTCATAGTCCAACTCCAAAACCAGCTCTTTATATTTATGAATATATATATACACATATGTATGTATGTTTTGAAA